>WIGM01000066.1:0-98871 GCA_014235935.1 Colletotrichum musicola | reverse complement strand
CGTCCTTCTGGCCCAACAGCGGGCTCACCCCTGGTGATTGGCGCGGGACCTCGGCAGCACGGGCCTAGCGTGCCTTGGGGGGGGGGGGGGGCGCCATTGAGTTCCCGCAGTGCTTCTCACCGCCGAAGATTTCCCGTTGCCTGCTTCCGTCTCAAGACCCGATCCCGAGACGAGGACCCGACCGTGACGACCGGGAAGTACCCACAGCCGGTCGTTCGCTGCGCTGCGGTTTCGAACATGGGTAATTCAGTAGCGGGCCATGAGTTGTCATTCATATCAGTGGTGGCGGATATTGCAAAACCACGCAGTGTAACAAAACACACTGGAGTTCATCAGTTCCGAAGGGGCCAAAAGCAAGCGGTGGTTGCCGGCCCGTAATCAGAGACATTTGCGTCTCGACTAAGGTAAACTTTTGCTTGGCGAACCCCAAGAGCAAGACAGTCGAAAACTTGCGGGAGGAAAGCGAGCTTCAAGCATGCTCGGTTCGAATCCGATGCGAGAAGAGGAGCGCCTAACGGCCCCAGCCCAGAATTTCCCACAGGCTGAGTGCAGCGGAAACACGCGACCATCTGATGAGGTTTGCCCGCCCTGAACTCTGAGAAATCATAGAATCATGCGCTAGATGCGCTCAAGCACTTCCCAGGTGCAGCTTAAGGGCGAAGCCAATTGCTGACTCGCCTCCTGGATTCCCGTCTCGGTATGGGTTCTAAACGGTACCTATGGGCCTGTTTGGACCCGACCGTGACTGTTCTTTAAGCTCCAGGTCACTTTTGATATTTCCATGGCTGTCTGTTCTTGACAGTCAAGCCCAGGGCGGGCAAACCTGAATACCTAGTCTCGCACAACAATCTTAGGTAGGGGCTTTCTATCCCCCCTTAGGTTTATGCCCACTACTATTACTGCTGTCCGGTACTGTTGCTGCCATCCGTCATCCCCTCTGTCGTCCATCAACGCCGTTGTTGTCTGTCATCGTCGCTACTGCCCGGCATTATTGCTGCTTGTGGCAGGTGTGATATCTAGCTTGGGTGTGAAATAATAGTTCCCCTTCGGTACTTGTTAGGTAGATGCCAAGTCTAATACCATTGTGGTCGGAGGAAAGTATCCGACACTACTATAGTACGTACTCGAGAAAACATGAGCTAGCCAGAAGATGCACAGGGGAAATGCTGTTTCTCATAAAACTCTAGCAGCTACCTCCGAGACTCTGAAATAAAGTAGACGATCAGAAAGCAACCCATTCAAGAGTTGTTCTGCGTTACGACACAGTATATTCTTACCTAAGCTTGGTTGCAGGTGTGTCTACCTAACGTTTGGCATCGATGCTTGGTCAGCCATCTCGCAGTGTTGGGAACGCCACGACTTGTTACGGCGTAAGGCGGCACGCTCACCACGTTGGTGGATTCGATAGAACCCGTGAGCCCTATCAATGTTAAACCCTCGAGCACCTTGTTGCCGAGTCACCCAGCAAGGTGCAAGAAACTGCGCCTTGGCTTGGTCAATCGGGCATCAAGAAACAGCGGCGGCGGAGCGAAAAAGATGAGGTACGGAGCTTTTGGGTACGTATCGAGACGAAGAAGGGAACACTAGTGGAGATGAGCAGGGACTTTTGGCCAATGACGCATCTCCGATAGGCAACCGGAAAAGTAAAAAAATTTCACATGGCCCAGGATGCGATTCTGCTTGGTGGATAAGGAAGGGACAAAGAGGGACAAGGGGGGAAAAAAAATCACTGCGCCCGGACACAACCCCCCCCCTAACCCCCCCCCCCCCAATCTAAAAAAAAAAATCCTGTGTCGCGACGAAAGGTCGTTTCTGCTTACTGCACACACACAAACCTCGAGTCCAGAGAGAGAGGACAGACGAGAGCCGCCCTGCGAAAACCCTCAACTACTCCCCCTTCGTCAGCATCAGAAGAAGCGAGGTACTCTGTTTTCGCGCTCTTGGCCGATCCGAAGCCGAAGCCCTCACTTCCTCTCTCTCGTCTCTCGCCTCCAACTTTACCCCTCCAAAAAAAAAAAAAAAATACAACCCCGCCCTTATCGCCCGAAGAACACCAAACGCCAACGACGATGACGGTCGTGGCAAAGGGCGATGCCCCCCCGCCGTCTCAGGAGGAGATCTCCTCCTTCATAACCTCCATCTTCGATGCGAAAACCTCTGCCGCCTCCGTCGATGCCGCTTACGGTCTTTGCGAAGTCCTTAACAACACGGTCGGATATGCGGGTCTCCAACAGTATGGCATCGTCGCCGAGATCAAGAAGGCCGCCGCCAACAAGAAGTCTGGTCAGATCCGCGAGTCTGCCCAGAACCTGCTCGGCGCCCTGTTCGAGCGTCTTCCCCCCAAGTCGCCTCTCAGCGAGGTCGTCTTCCTGGTTCAGGATGGCGGTCTGGTCTCTTGCTCCCTCGATGCCCTCGCCGACAAGGGCTCCGTTGTCCGCGAGTCCGCCCAGTACGCTCTGGATGCCTTGTTCAGCAACCTGAGCCCCGAGGCTCTCGTCGTTGGCCTGCTGCCCGTCCTGTCCACCTACCTCGCCAGGAAGACCGGAAAGTGGCAGGGAACCGCCGCTGCATTCAAGCTGCTGCAGAAGATGGCTGAGAAGGGCAAGCAGACTGTTGGCTCCACCCAGGAGCAGGCTGAGGAGCAGGATGTTCTGCGCGAGGCTATGGGTACCAAGCTTGCTGGTCTCATCCCCCTCGTCGAGGCCGGCATGCACGACCTCAAGCCCGAGGTCGAGAAGCAGGCCGTCCAGACCATGACCGCCCTCACCGACCTTCTCTCCAACGACGACGTCGCTCCTCGCATTCCCCTCCTCATCGACACCATGCAGCACCCCTCTACCGAGACGCTGCGCAAGGCCATCCACGCTCTGTCCATGACCACCTTCGTCGCCATCGTCACCTCGCCCGTGCTCGCCCTCCTCACTCCTCTCCTGGAGCGATCCCTCAACACCCCCACCACCGCCCAGGAGGTTCTGCGTCAGACCGTCGTCGTCGTCGAGAACCTGACGAAGCTCGTCCACGACCCCATCGAGGCCCGTACCTTCCTGCCCAAGCTCCAGCCTGGTGTCAAGGGCGTCTACGACCGCGCATCCCTCCCCGAGGTCAGAGAGCTGGCTAAGAGAGCTCTGGACGTTATCGAGAAGGCCATGGGTGACGACAAGGACGTCATCGAGCGCACCACCGGTGACGACGTTGGCAAGATCCTTGACGTCGAGGTCAAGAAGAACGGCGGCCTTGCTGCCCAGGCCGACTTCTACAAGCTCGCTCGCTCCTACATCTGCGACCAGATTGCCGAGGACGTTAACCACCGCTTTGTCAGGCGTATTTCCGCCCGCATCGCACCTTACATCCAGGCTCTGGTCCAGACCGCCGATGCCCACACCACCATCGCTGATGCCGTTCAGCAGCACTACATCGCCGAGGACGAGCGCAAGTACGGTGTCCCCGAGAAGGAGGACGACGGAGAGACCGAGATCGTCAACGCCCACTTCTCCCTCGCCTACGGCGGCATGCTGCTGCTCTCGCACGCCAACCTGAGACTCCTCAAGGGTCACCGCTACGGTCTTTGCGGCCGCAACGGTGCTGGAAAGTCCACGCTCATGCGCAGCATTGCCAGCGGCAAGCTCGAGGGCTTCCCCCCTCAGGATGTCCTCCGCACCATCTACGTCGAGCACAACCAGGGCGAGGACGCTGACATCAGCATTCTCGAGTTCGTCCTGAAGGACGAGGAGATTGCCGCCCGCGGCAAGGACAAGGTTGTCGAGGTTTTGGTCGAGTTCGGTTTCACTGACGGTCCCGACGGCCGCCAGTCGAGCAAGGTCGGCTCCTTGTCCGGTGGATGGAAGATGAAGTTGGCCTTGGCCCGTGCCATGCTCAAGGGTGCTGACGTTCTCCTGCTGGACGAACCTACTAACCACTTGGACGTTGCCAACATCGCCTGGCTCGAGAACTACCTCAAGACGCACCCGGACATCACCAGTTTGATCGTGTCCCACGACTCCGGCTTCCTCGACAACGTCACCACGGACATCTACCACTACGAGCCCAACAAGAAGCTGGCCTGCTACAAGGGCAACCTGGCCAACTTCGTCAAGCTCCGCCCCGAGGCCAAGAGCTACTACACCCTCTCTGCCTCCAACGTCCAGTTCAAGTTCCCGCCTCCGGGTATCCTGACCGGTGTCAAGTCCCTGACCCGTGCCATCATCCGCATGACCAACGTCTCCTACCAGTACCCCAAGGCGCCCAAGCCTTCCCTGATGGACGTGTCCTGCCAGCTTACCCTGTCCTCCAGGGTGGCCATCATCGGCCCCAACGGTGCCGGGAAGTCCACCCTGATCAAGCTGCTGACTGGCGAGACCATTCCGACCACCGGAAAGGTAGAGAAGCACCCCAACCTGCGCATCGGCTACATCAAGCAGCACGCGCTCGAGCACGTCGAGATGCACTTGGAGAAGACGCCCAACCAGTACCTGCAGTGGCGTTACGCCAACGGTGACGATCGCGAGGTCTTCCTCAAGCAGACCCGTATCCTCTCCGACAAGGACAAGGAGCAGATGGACAAGCTGATCGACCTCAAGGACGGCAAGTCGCCCCGCCAGATCGAGGTGCTTGTCGGTCGTCAGAAGTACAAGAAGACCTTCCAGTACGAAGTGTAAGTAATCAATCGCGCAAACTCTTGATTTCCGCGCGGGCACCTAACTGACTCGCAACAGCAAGTGGCGCGGCTGGCTTCCCAAGCACAACACCCAGGTGTCCCGCGAGACCCTGATCGAGTGGGGCTTCGACAAGCTCGTCCAGGAGTTCGACGACCACGAGGCTTCCCGCGAGGGTCTCGGCTACCGCGAGCTCCAGCCCACCGTCATCTCCAAGCACTTCGAGGACCTCGGCCTCGACCCGGAGATTGCCAACCACAACGAGATCGGCTCGCTCTCCGGGGGTCAGAAGGTCAAGGTCGTCATCGCCGGCGCCATGTGGAACAACCCCCACTTGCTCGTGCTCGACGAGCCGACCAACTTCTTGGACCGCGACTCCCTCGGCGGTCTCGCCGTCGCCATCCGCGAGTTCAAGGGCGGCGTCATCCTCATCTCCCACAACGAGGAGTTCGTCGGCGCCCTGTGCTCCGAGCAGTGGCACGTCAACGACGGCCGCGTCGCCCTCCGCGGCACCGCGGCCATCAACCTCGGCTCCTTCGAGGACAACAGCCAGCCCGGCAGCGGCGTCGCCAGCGCCGTGCCGTCCACCGCCGTGTCGAGCGCCATCAACAGCGCCGTCAACAGCGCCGTCAACTCGGGCGTCGAGGACAACTCGGAGATGAAGTTCAAGGCCAAGAAGAAGAAGAAGAAGACCAAGAAGGAGCTCAAGGAGCAGGAGGTCCGCCGCCGCCTGCGCCACATCGAGTGGCTCAACAGCCCCAAGGGCACGCCCCACCCTCCCGACACGGACGACGAGGCCTAAGAGAGAGACGGACGTACACGAGAGAGCGATTGGTCGTTTTGCTTTGCGACGCTAATATGATGAATGCGACATTTGTCTAGATGACCTGCCGGAAAAGTTGGGCTTATTATTGTTATTGTTTTGGGTTTTGGCACACCAGAGGGTAGTAGTAGAATTCGCGTCAACGTCACCCCAGTAGACCGAGAGACGCGATAGAGAAAGAGAAAGAGAGAGATGTGACCATTGGGTGCCTCCCTCTTGGGCCTTCCGAGATGGAACCAGAGGAGGGAGGTCGAGGGGTTAGACCATAGAGGCGTTCTGCATATAGACAGGATTGGGACTGGGCGGTTTGATTTCTTTTAGTCAAAGAGACATCCTAGACAGCTTATTCGAATGATGGAACGAATTGATCCGATCACTAGACCCCCGTCGCTGCTGATGTTACTGGGCTTTGGATACGTGATGATGAAGGTGGCGGTACCGACGGTGACGATGTACTCGTCCAGACTCGCTCTGTGGCGTATAGTCGTGGCGGTGCAATGGAGACTGGCCCTTCCTTTGAAGCGAGCGCAGCAACAACATGGTGGAACGACTCAGGCAGCGCCTGTGTTGTGTGCTCACAGTCAAAGTCACGGATTTGAAAAAGGTTGATCGACTAATCGTTTTGTCTAATTCTGCGTGAGAAGGAAAATATCATCATGAGAGGGCCTCGTCGAGACCGTCGTCATCTAGCTTCGTGCCCTTTTGCCCGTCATCCCGTTCTTGTTTCCCGTCGGTGACTTTCCACGCCCCGGCGACCCAGATCGTAGTCGTCAAGAAGATTAAGCTTTAAATATAAATGGCAAAGATATCTGGCATCATATCTTGTCTCAAAAAGAAAAAAAGAAATGAAAGAGCAGGCCCCATATCATGTGCGGGCTCAAGCTGTGTGATCTAGGTAGGTATCAATATGCCGACTCAACTCCATCCAATGTCTATACCGATTAAGGGAAAAAACGCCCAATGCCCACTGTCGGGACTGTACAAATATCGATCGCCTCGTAGGGCCCAAGGTAAATAGCAATTATGCGCCAGCTCTCCCCGCGGTAGGTCAATTACCACGAGAAGGTCATGAGCGCGGGGTTGAGCGCGATGGGCAAGAGGAGATGGCTTGCAGAGACGGTGGCCATGGGGAGGATGGCGACGAAGTCGGTGATGCGCCAGTCGTGAGGGATGAAGGGTGCGACGGCGAGGATGATCATGCCGGCAATGAAGACGCAGGCGAAGAGCATGGAGAATTTGAACTATTGATCAGACACGTCAGCAACCGCTCAAGTCAGAAGATAGGAATGCCAGGCGTGGCGTTCGCACAGCGCCGTAATTGGCCAAGCCGGAGGAATGTGGGTGGGGAGGACAGCCAGCCACAAAACTGACGCCCATCGAGGGAGGAGACGCATGTGTATATAACAACCCACCTTCTTCAAAACCTTGGGCACCTCGATGAAGAAGTTGGAGAACTCGGCCTCCTTGGACGTTGCGCCCCACGTCATATCGATCTCAAACATGTGAGCCAGCAGAGCCTGGCTGACGTGCAAGCTGAGACCACCGAGGAAGATGGCGAGGAGGAACGTCCACTTGATGTTCTCGAAGAAGGCCCAGATCAGACCCTTCTCGCCGACACGGTAGCGCATCACAGCAAGAGCGACGTTGCCGAGACCATTGAAGACGATGATGATGGAGAACCACACCTGCCACGAGTCGACGTAGTACTTGTCGAGGTATCCGTTGTACCAACCCATCAGGAAGTAGTTGACGGACGTCATGATCCAGGCGGCACCAATGGCGTAGTAAGTTCCGATGTACGAGACGACGGTGATCTTGGAAGTGAAGCGAATGTTGCTGAACAGGAACTTGCGAAACAGCGGGGTGAAGGGGCCTCTCCAGAGCCAAGTGCGGATGGGGTGGAAGAGGAGTTCGTTGCAGCCGTAGGCATACTTCTCCCAACGGGCGAGTTCGTCGTACACAGTGAGAGACACGCCTTCCTTGAAGCCCTCGCCAGCCCAGGCGGCTAACCGGATGATGTAGCCATTGCACTGGAGACGAAGCGACATGTCGAAGTCCTCGGACACGTGGGACTCGGACCAGAACTTCTCATATCCATCCTCGTCAAAGTAGCCGACTTGCTGAATGGCGCTCCAGCGAAGAATGGCGTTGTGACCGACGAAGGGCGCAACATCGCCGTTGGAGACAGTGTAGCGAATGGCGGAGTAGATGAGGTTGGTGAAGAAGGTGATGCCGTTCTCGAAGTAGGTGTGAACGACCTGCATGACACCGGAAGAGAATTGCATGATGCCAACGTCGGGGGATTGCTCCATCTCGGATACAGCATCCAAGAGACAGTCGGCAGGGATACGGGTATCGGAATCAATGATCAGAATGTAGTCGCCAACACGAATGTTACCGTCAGCCCACGCGCGGCCGTCGGCCTCGAGAACCCCCTTCAAGGCATGCTCATACGCCTGGGCCTCGTCGTGCTGGGTCCACTCGGAATGACGGTTGATCTGCTGCAGCTTCTCTTCGACCTTGTTGGAAATCATGAGGGCGTAGTTCATATTGGAGGCCTTCTTGAACTTGCCGCGACGCAGGAAACCGTCCTCTCCATGCTTGGGGCGACCGACCCAACCAATGCTGTGGTCAGCATAGAACTCGATACGGGCGCGGCGGTCCTCCTCGGAGATCAGCTGAATACCGTCGTCGTTGATGAACATGTTGGCCGAGCCACCCTGGAGCTCGTAGGTGGACATGGCCTGCTTGATGGACTTGACCGTGGGAGCAATGACACCGCCCAGACCCTCCTTGTACACGGGGCACTGGACGGTAATGTGAGGCAGGATCGAGCTCTGCAGTCTCGGGGGAGGTCGGGCTGAGTAAAACTTGGAGTTGATGGTCAACTGACGGATAGGACCGAAGATCTGAGCCAAGCAACCGACAATGACCTGGGCGAAGAAGAGAGTGAAGAAGATCTGGATCGGAAACAGCGCAACGAGAGCAAGACGCAGATAATCTCCATCGACGGACACCTCGATGGCAAGCTGTCTCCAGGCAGCACCGAGAGACACGGTGACGATGATGAGAGTGATGGAAACCAGGTAGGTGTTGAGAAGGTGCACGGGTCGCTTCTCGGGCTTGATCTCTCCGCTCTCCTCGTCGATCTCGTAGTCGGCAACGGCAGGGCCCTTCTTCTCATCGCCTTCCTCATCCTCGGCACCGGCCTTCCACACGAGCTCCATGAGCTCCGACTCGATGGCCTTGGCTCTCTGGACGAGATGGAGGGCGTCGTCGTCCCAAACAATGAGAAGTCCCTCCGAGGCAACGAAGGCAGCGAACTGGTGCTTCCTAGCCCTGGGAAGATCCTCGATGGTGGGCAGAATTTGGACGCGCAGGCCGTTCATCAAGGGCACGTCGACGGCGTCGGGTGTCCACTGGAGAAAGGTCTTGATGACGCGAGAGTTGACCGTCATGGCACACTGAACATTGAGAGCGGCGCAGGCCATGGCGAAGGGCGAGTTGCCCAATTGTGGCGGGCACGCCATGTACTGGCCCCTGGCCTTGCGCAGCAGCACACCTTCGATCTCGCCGGAGCCGTCGCTCACCCACAGGTGAGAGCATTGCTGCTGGTAGAGGTAGTTGACCATGACCTCGTGCTTGATGTCGTCGAGGAACATGGAGCTCCCATTGGAGCGGGCCGAGCGGCCAGAGATGGACTGAGGGCGGGAGTTGTAGCGGGGAGTAGGCGGTTGAAGCTCCATGTCGTTGGAGGAGCCGGCTTGTTGAGAGGAGCCCTTCTCGGACATGGCGGGGGGTGCCTGGTTCGCGCGGCTCGACTCGGGAGGACTGGCCCCGCGGGGTGCCTCGGACTTATCCGCCTTGAAGTAATTGCCGATGCCCATCTTGTCGAGGACGTCAAGTCAAGTGAAGTTGGGTGAAGAGGTTTAATCGGGTTGCGATAGCGAGCGTACAGGCGTCCAAGTGGAGCCAGAGCAACAGGAGTACCTAGCGATTGTGTGGAGAGGTTCAGACTACCATCGACGCGGGCAGCAAACAGCGAGTGCGGTTGTTCTTGTCGGGTCGAGTAATGTGGACGTCAAGGCAAGCGACAAGCCGATGAGGAAGCACAGAAGAGTGCAAACCTCTGGATATGTCTGCTGGGGGCGCCTTGGGTGTTAGTCTGGAGGTCGATCTCGAGGGATGGAAGAGGGGAGACAACCAAGACGATGGACGACGGACGACGGCGAGGGCGAGGGCGAGGGAGAGGTGAAAAGGGTTATTGGGAAGACAAAGGCGCAGGAGGAATAGCGGCAAGAAACACGACGAGGATCCAATCGGGCAAGGCGTCGATGAGCCTCGCCAACACCAACACGACCAGGGGAGCGAGGCCGTTCCCTCAGGGCAGAGGGGCCGGCGGGTAATAGTGGTGGGTAGTGGGTGAGTGGGGAGTTGATTAGGGAATCCTCTTTCGAGTCCAGTTGGGGGTGGGAGGGGGGTGGCCCAGACAGAGAGCCTGGAACCAGGATTTGAGGCGGACACACTACTCAGGTGGTGGTGAGAGGATGAGAAGCGGGAGAATAGGTACGGGTACGGGACGGTATGTGAAGGTGGGATGGAGGACGGAATGGATACGGGCAGTTCGTTGTCGTCTGTCGATATTCGACCGGAACGTGTAAGAGAAGGACGGAAGGGACGGGTACGGTACCTTATCTCACCCTCTTTCCACAGCGAAGCGAGGCGAGGCCAGGCGAGTCGAGACGCGCCGGGATGAAGCAATAGGCGATGCAGCAATGCACACTCGGGCTCACGGCGAGAAGCGAGGGTGTGTTTGCCGGGGCGCTGCCCTGGTTCTGCGGATGAGGTGACAGGCGGAAGACGACGATCCTCGCGATGCTTGCCACGATGGACCTGGAGCTGAAGTTGGAACTGGAACCTGGACTGGAACTTGAACTTGAACGAGGGGCGTGGGCGTGGAGTGAACTCCGCGCGAGCAAGGTACAGACTGCTGGAGCAGACCAGACGGCAAGACAGACAAGCGGAAGGGAGCGAGGGGGTCGGATCTTGGAAGGGGGCGAGAGGAAAAGAAAGACGCTGTCTGGTCTGATCTGGCGAAGCAGCAATAAAGTGAGTCCTCCACGGCTCCTAACGTATCGTGGGTGGAAATGAGAAGAGTGCGCCAGAGCTGTGTTTAATGGGATACGCTGCAGCGCCGACGGGGGGGAGGGATACTTGATACATCCCATCACACGCCTACGGTGGAAATTGGCCAGCTTAGCTCCAAGAGGTCTAGCTCGTCGAGACGAGGAGGGAAAAAAAACACCAACAAGAAAAATAAGATCAAAAAATAAACGCAGATGCGCCGAAGGCCATGATGCCCGGATACGGCAAGTAGAAAACCAGGGCCAGGGGTGGGGGGGAAGGGGGAAGGGGGCCGGGGGGGCGTGGCTTCCCAAGCAACATCGTGGCTGCCAAGCGAACAAGGGGGGCTCAGGGCGAGTGCCTAATGGGAAGGTGCAGAAGGACAATGAGCAGGGGTTCTTGCCGTCCGTCGTGGGAGCTTCAAGGGAAGGAGCCGGGATCAGGGGTAGGTACCTAGGCCTGCGGACAGGTGTGGGAAAGGCTGGCCCGGCGCCGAGAGGGAGTGGAGCCGTGGAAGAGGGGAGACGGCCTGTTGGGCTCCGCTTACCTGCCTTAGCGGCGACTGTGCCTGAGCCGCGGTCTCTACCTGGCCCGTGCACGTGGATCTGCTCAGCATGGTTGTTGATGGAAGGCAGGAACACAGAAAGAGGCTCGGATGCGCTAGGCGGCCCCGGGGGGAAAGTCGCTCTTGCCCGTGGCTTGCGTTGACAATGGGCAAAAGACGGTGCGATGAGCGGTTACCGGGGTGGCGCTCTGTCTCTTCTACCCGTGTATCCGGTCCTAGGCCCGCTTAACTCACTGCACCAATTTCTTTCACTCCGCTGGCTACCTACCTAGGTACCCGCCAAGCGTCCGTCTCCTCTAGGCCCATCGTCGACGTCTTCGACACGTCGTCGTCAGGCAAAGAACCGCACGAGAGAGAGACACCAAGAGCAAGAGCCGCACCCGACCGGCCCGCTCTGTCGGTGCTTTGGAGGGATCGACATCACCCAACTGTCAAAACCCGAAGACCCGATCCGCCCACCGACCGCTCCGTGCTGCACTTGGAGATGCACCTGACGAATCTTTAGGAGAGCCAAGCAAGAGATCCATGACGCTCACCGAGGATCCGAGAATCAACCTTCAACAAAGCGCCGACGCGGCCAACGCTCTGCTTCCGCTGCCATGGCTACCGGTACGGAGTACCCCGGGTTGATTACCTATCTATGCCACCCATGCAAGCGAAACATCTCCAGCTCAACCATGTCGTTGTCTTTGTTGGGAATCTGCTGCTTCTTGATACTGCCGTTCCTGCCGCCCCGTTGATGGCGTTTGGACTGCACGCAATCACCGCACATGGATGGACGTGTTATCTCGGCCCGAGTCAGCATATCTCTGCTCTGCCCAACCTGGTTACCTTACAAGCAAGCTTGCCTTGGAGCTGAACATGCTACACGTATCTGCAAGGCCAGGTACTCCCGCGGGTCTCGCTACTACTGGCTTGGCGCCCTGTTGACTCCCGAAAGACGAGCGCCATGCTGTTGCACGATGGCTTCAGCTCTCCCGAGGCCGCCCGTTTGTTGACAGTTTTGGCTGACCGAGGACCCATCCGCCCACGCGTGTCGCTAGACTACTCCAGAGTTACGACATCTTGATGGAGAAGCTGCGCTCTCGAAGGAGGAGTCTCTCATTGGCCAAGGCTGCTAGATGTCCAAAAAGATCCGTTATCACGTCCGGTCTCATGCAGGTCTTGTCACCGCCGTCTCGCTCGCCGAGTCAATATCAGATAAAGCTGCGCGGCAAAGACAAAGACTTGCAATCGCCGTTTGCGGAAATGGTTGCGGCTGCCGACAAAGAACTCGGCCATCAACCGCAAGTCGGTGACAATGACGTTTCGTCCCGCGCCCCAAACAAGCGTCAGCGGATATCGAGCAATACCGGTTATGGAGCAATCGGGGTGCAAAAGGTGAGCCGCGATCAACAGGGGCATGTCAATCCAACGTATCTATCCATGCTTATGTGCACTCTCTAGGGATACGGGACAGGAGTACTCGACTCCTCGCAGGACCTCCTCCAACAAGAAAGTACCGATTCCTCGACAGACTGCGGTGCAAAGTTAAAGCAGCGACGAGACCTCGTTGAGTGGCGCGAGCAGGGGTTCGTCCATGCTGGCTGCCACGCAGCATGCACGCACTATCAACGACGGGTGCCCGGCTCACTAGCCACAAGCACCGAGGACAAGCCCATTTTGTGTGTGTGTGTGGTGGAAAGGTGGGGAGGGAAAAAGAAATATTGAAATATTACCGGACGCTAACTGGAAAATAGAACAGAGCTTCTGGAACGCCCAGACGCAATTGCAGCCCGCGGACCCGACTGACAAGGACGGCTTCAGCCATGACGACGCCGCTAAGGGACGATGAGACGGCGGCGCAAAACCCGACTTTTGGGACGATAAGACTATGACAAGTCCCACCAGCCAAGATACTGGAGTTCTTCCACGGGTCTTTGTGCAGCGTCTTGCTCTGCAACGAAAAGACGACGGCAATGCTACGTCTGTCCGCCCCGTATTCTGCTTGGACCCGGTCGTGTTGATGCATGATGCATCTAAACGTTGGGATGCATGCAGGGTTGATTGCAGAGTTTGGGAAAATCAACCGTTCGATGTTTTCCTTGGCCTGCTGTCAGCCTGTGGTTCGTATCGCTGCCAACATTGGGCTTGTCTTGGAGACGTCTGGTTCTGCGTCTGCCACCGGACCTACATGCAGGAAGCTGTGACCGCATGGAAATGACCTGATGATGGAGGCCTCGAGCCTCGAGGACTGGGCCCTTCCAAGTGTGGCGGCCGAAGCCAAGATCGCCCAAGTATGGCAACGCGGGTCAAGGCACCTTACCGTTTCCGGTCCGAGGAGATCGTGTGTTGATGAGGTCGCAAGTGGCGAGCAAACGGGTAGGAACCGGTCGACAGACATTGGCAGCCATCGTTTCACCGGGAACTCTGATGGAGGTGGTCAAACGGCATGGAAAACACGATAGCACCGCCTTCATTGGATCATGAAAGCTCACTACAGACGTCGGCAAATCCAGCGGCCACGGAGAGAGAGGCCCAATCCAGACCCATTCCCCGTATGATCGCCAAAAAAAAGTTCCGGCGGCTTCAACAAGTCTACTGGGGGTGCAGGTCATCATCCCAGCTGTAGGGCCATAACCTAAGCAAGAATAATCGGAGGAAAAAAAAAGCGCATGCTCTGGAAGAGTGCGTGAAAGAAGAAACGATGGAATAAACCGCCCCCGTCAAGACTGGCTGGGTTTATTTTGGGTACGCCCAAGGCGCCAATTCTTCGTATTCCTCAGTGGAGTTGCAGTGCAACACCCACCAATCCGAGCTCGGCAATGCCACACACACTCATACTCGCCCTGTCGCAACCACACGCACACGGCACAGAGTGAATATCCAACCAACCAACCAACGGCTCTGTTACCGTTGAAATCTTGACGGCGAGGCACCGAAGCAAGATTCTGCTCTGTGGTGATGGTGGTGTGGGATGGGACGTGCCGCCTGGCTGACCACCCAACGGTTATGCTTCTAACGGAACCCCAAACGGACGAAATGCGACACCATCAAACAACAATTACGGATAATAATACCCTCCTTCATGCCACCGCAGTTTACCTCGATAACATCAGCGGTTGTGGAGCAGGGATGCTGTCCTTTATCGCCAACCGGGCCCCCAGTCACATTGGCCATTTAAGCTTATCACAGGCCATTGGATGCGCTGAATAAGTTCGTGGTACCTAACAACTAGATGGCCCTCCCCTCACCGATTCTGACCTGAGCAGTACTTCCATTGGTTTCGACTACATGCTTACACCCGTCTTGTTTTCATCCAAGTCCACAACCCGGATGAACCTCTGATTACAAGGAGGGCGAGGAAAAACCAAGCTTTTTTTGACCAGTGCCACATCCACTCCTGGCCCTGACTAGCCGCTGACTACACCACAACGCCTTCCAATCAGAAAAGAACAGTGCTTCCAATTCAAGACATACCGTGGCTGAAGGCTCCAATTTCCACATTGATGGCTGGAAAGGAGGCAGCGGATACTGGCATGGCTTGCGATTCAGGGGCACTCCACGCGGCGAAGCTATCCTAACTCGTTGTTTCTTCTGCAGGATTTGCGCGCGGGACGGCGGTCTGGATGGCAGCCAAACACCCGATGGTTTGGTGCCGAAGGGAGAACCCAACACAGCCAACCATAAACCCACGAGATGGCGGGTCTTGCCAACGTGGGAGAGAGTTTTGGCCTCGTTGCGCGGCTCGCTCGTGGCGTCAGCTTTCATTTCGGCTTACCGTCATATTGGGTCTCGCCTCTGGTAAGCCAGGGGCGGGCGGGTGCGTGTTCCATCGTCTCGCAACTCCCGTCGCGTAATTGCTTGCCGCTCCAGCTTGCCGCCCATTAGACGGTATATTCGTCAGCCTTATAACGCCTATCTCTTTTGCCTTGATTAGGTACGGGCAGATGGACACAGCAAACCCGCCGGGACGGACGAGGTCTGCCCCTGGGTACCTAGGTAGCCCGAAATACGAGTTTGACAAGCCCCCGCCACGTCGACAGACAGGTTCTTGATGCGTTGCCAGTGGTGCTCTTTTACGACGCACCTTGTTTGCGACACACACTATGTTTACGTACATGGGCACAACCAAGAAATCGACCGAGGATTTCTTGCTGTTGCTGCATCTTCGGCACCGGGGTCTGATATCCCCTCCTTCCGGTCAGCGGACCCACCTCACCGACAAGGGAAACAAAAGTGACCGGCGGATCACCCGGAGCGAGGCCCCAACCACCTCCACCTCCGTGGCTACCTGTAGGCTATCTAGTGTAGCGGATCCCATGCGCTCCAGAGTCCAGAGTGGCTGGACAGCACTTATCGGAATCCCAAGTCGAATTTCTTCATGTGGGAAATTCCTACAAGCAAGTTTCCGCCCTCAGCTCAGCTCATTTTTCAAGCCGAGGTCAAGGCGCGTTTCTCCAGCGTTTCTGTAAAACAACCCCGTTTGGCCAGGCACCAGCCAGCCGCGAGGCGGCAATGTGCCGGACTGCTCGAGATATCGCACAGATTGCTGATGGAGGCGTGAAGAGAAACACATAGAGTCTGTGGCCTCTGACGAGGGATGCAAACGATGCGACACGACCGAACGGCGAGGCAGTCTCCATCCGTAAGCCCCAGGAAACCAAAAACCTGCGAGCCAGCATTATGGTGGTGGTTGGGCTATCCAGGTGTGTCAGAGAGTTGGATGTCAGCGTGTGATTCCCCGATGTTGCCCTGCGGCTCGCACCGGGGAGAGGATCAGAGGACTCGAGTTCGTGTTGAGTCCGGCTAACAGGGTCTGTTTGTCCCGACCTTTGCCCGGGTTTGACGAGATGACTCGCCATGCAAACAGCCGGACACACGTGTCGACAAACGAGGCGCAACCAACAAAACACCAACCCAGGGAACAGACTCGGTATGCCTCTAAGCGTATGGCAGAAGATGAAAAGTGGACTCCTGTCATCGGCAGCCCCTCTCGCTCGAGTCGACGGAGAACAAAAGATCCCTGATCCCCGGTCGTGCTGAGGTGACCCTCCACTCACTTCCCAGCCAACCGGCGGCCACGGGCATGAGAAACACAAAAGACAAATTCGCATCCACTTTGCGAATGCTCCACGCAAAAAGTTCTTCCGGGGAAGGGGGATCTCGCTTCTAGTGTTGCTGTGGAGGAGAATCCACGAGCTAAAAACACCTCGGAGCGAGGGCGAAATGCAGCGCACGAGGATACGCCTCTTCGGCGTGTCGTGGTTGTGGAACATCACAGCCATGATCGACAGACGTGTTGTTCCTGTCAGAAACCAATGGATGTGAGGGCACTAGCAGAAGCAAGCGGATGCAGCCCGGGATTCACCATCGGCGTTCCTTGGGACCCACGCCAGCAGCATCGCACGTCGGACTCGAAACTGCTATCCGTTGCTAGGTATTCCGGCCTACCCTTGACGCAGAAGTGAAGCGCCGGGCTGACGTCGAATCGGACCTCGTTCCCTCTCGACAACGATAGCCTCACCCGTGCCCGCCCTCGACCAAAAAACATCGCCGTCGAGGTAAGGGCCGCACAGCGACGGATTTGCCGTCGTACCCGCGCCCCCATCAGCCTCCGGCGACCTCAGTTCCCTTTCCTTGTGAACCACCGAGTTTTACTGGGAAACTTCCACGCCCTTGGATGGGGTTTCCTGAGCAGGAAACTATTTTGACCCAGAAGGGATATCTGTGTGACAAAAGACATTGGTTTTGGCTCCCATCCCATCGGCTGAGACCGTTTGACCTGTCCCTCCACGCCACAATCTTCAGAGTCACTCGATGAAGTACCGCGAGACAAGAGTCTCACTTTCTTTTGGGATCGCGATGATGACGACTTGTCTGCCCTGGCAGCCTGGCTTACACCCCCCGCAAAAGACATTGGCAATATGTCTGTAACGCCCGAGGTCTTTCCTGCCTCGCGCGCGCAATCTCACACTCTGTCCGATGGGCGAGAGACACGGCGTGATGCAGCTAGCGACCCTGGCCCTCTCTCTTGGTACCGTCGTACACAAGAGACCCGCGGGTGGCGAATTAACACTACTTGTCAACTGAACGAACACGCGAACAACGTTGCTGTCGTGGTGGTCGCAGTGCATCTCGACAGCTTTCTCTCTCTGATGATCCTGACACATTGCGGCGCCTCTGATTCGGCCAACGGTGCGGCCGATGACGGCCGGCCGGATCAACAGGGCCAGCCTTCCGGGGGCCCTTCGCAAAGTTGCGCGCTGCCTGGTGCTTGGCCATGTCGTGCAAGCTGCTGCTTGCTGGCCCCCGCCGCAGGGCTGCAGGACAGCCAGTTCGTGTCTCTGCATAGCACTCCGTACCGAGTCCAGGTCTTGACCGCGGACTAGGGACGGCCAAGAGAGCCACCACACTGAATCCGTGACGGGCGAAGCGTAACGATTCGCCGTCTGACGGCAGGGCTGTACCGTGTGTGCGTCCCAGTGTATTGGATGACTGCATCGGCCATTTACCTGCTCCGAGTCTCGAAACGCAGGGATGTCGGGACTGTAGGTTTGTTCGAGAGTTGGTTTCCTTGCCTTGACCGCACAGCACAAGACTGGCTTGGTTCAAAGCCAGCCAGCTTGCCAAGCCAGTCGAGTTATTGTCACGTTAGGTCACATCACGGGTTTTGATGCGCAAAATATTTTTGATTGAAAATCATTATGGCAGTAATTTGTTGCGTTTTCGACCTGCAAGTCGAAACATGACGACGCAATTAATATAAACCCGAGACATTGTCGTCAATATGCAGCGGCATCGTGCCACCAGGGAAAAAATAGCATCCTGATATGGTATTCCAAAATTCACCGCCGATCCCGTTGTCAAACCGCACCTTCACGCCCCGTTCATCTATCCCAAAATAGCGTGTCACTGTCTATATGCTTGATTCTTGTTGACTGCCGAGAAAAAGAAAATTGCTCAACGGCCGAGGCGCCTACAGCTCCTCGTTGCCGTTGCACTGCTGCCACATGGAGACCTTGCTGATGGTCATCTCGGGCTGGGTCCACGTCGGGAGCCACTGGTCGCGGGCGTTCCAGAAGTCCTTCTTGGCGTTGGGGCCGTTGCCGACCCAAGGCTTGCCAGACTGGCCGTCCTCGAACCATCCGTTGGTGCCGCCAACCGCGACGTTGAGGATCAAGTAGAACTTCTGGTCGAAGGGAGTGTTGGAGCGGCCAGTCTGACTCCAGACGTCCGTCAGGCGAGTGCCGTTGGAGTTGGCCTGGGGAAAGTCGCCGCGCATCCACATGGGCTCGTCGAAGTTGGTGTAGAGGACCTGGAGCAGGCGGCTGTTGACATAGGTGAAGATGTACTTCTGCGACCACTCGAGGCCGAAGGTGTTGAAGTTGTCGCTGTAGGTGGTGTGCAGGGCCTGGCGCTTGTTGTTGGTCCGCCACCAGGCGTCATTGGCCTGGTCGGGACCCCAGTGCAGGGCCGAGGACATGATGTTGTTGCCGCCCTGGGCGTAGGTCCAGTTGTTGCCGCGGGACTCCATGATGTCGATCTCGCCAGAGGCGGGCCAGGGACCGTACGTGTCCTCGACAGGCATCATCCAGATAGCGGGCCAGAGCCAGTCGCCCTTGGGCAGCTTGGCGACGACCTCGACGCGACCGTACTTGATGGTGGCACCCTTCTTGGTGTTGAGGCGGGCAGACTTGGTGGGGGGAACAATGGTGGAGTTTCCAGAGGTGGTGTTGGTGGCGGCAACACAGTCGGAGAACTTGTCAGAGGTACAGGTGCCGTCCTTGAGCAGGTCGATGACGGTATCCTTCTCAATCAGAGAGGAATCAGTGAGGGTAGTGTGGATGACGAGGTTGCCGTCCTTGACGTAGGAGTTCTCGTCATCAGCGGTTGCCCACTGGAACTCGCCATTTCTGAGGTGGTGGTTAGCTTTTTCGTCATGATTGAGAAGAAGGACACATGTGAGGAGGGGAGGGGAGGGGACGTACCCGAAGCCGCCAACGTTGACTTCCTTGGTCCAAACTTTGCTGTCGAGACTGCCAGAGGAGAAGTCCTCAATGAGGACCTCGCAGTAGTTGTTCTTTACGACGCTGCGGATACCGTCCCAGACGAGGAAGCCCGAGATACCCAGACCAATGAGGATGCCGACGATGGGGATGATGGTGACCCATTTCTCCTTGGGGTCGGCCTTGTCCAACCAAGGCTTCTCAATGTCCTCCTTGCGGATGCGTCTCGAGTGGAAGTAGCGCTGAGAGCGCTCGTCGAAGCGGGTGCCAATGGCACTTGATGAGCCGAAGCTCGAAGCGGGACGGGACACGGCGGGTGTGCCGAAAGGGTTGGTGTTCATCCCCTGACGCTGAGAAGCTTGCGACTCGGCGCCATCGCCAAAGGGGTTGCGGCTGTTCTCCGTGTTGGGAGTGCCGGGACGGTAAGGAGTGGTAGCAGCAGTGGTGGCCGTCGAGGGCATGCCGGCGACCGGGCGGCCATAGTACTGCTGGTTGTACTGGTCCTGATCCATTGTGAAGGTGTCTTCTGTGGCGGGGCGACGGGAGATGTCCTGGGGAGCAGATATCCTGCTGCAGACTCGGGAGCTGCGAGGCTCTCGAGGTGATCAAGCACCGAGGCCGGTGGAGAGAGAGAGATAGAGGCGGGCGGGGATATAGCGAATGTGGTGGTGTCGTCGGAAAGCAAAGAACGGCTTTCACGCGCCTCTATTGTTGTCGCGACGTCTGATGGTATCTTCAACCGGACGGGATTCCCTCGATCAGATAGGAAGTGAGAGCGACGGGAGGAGGATAAGTACGGCAGCGAGGGACAAGGTCCAAAAGAAGGGAAAAAGAATCGAGGCTGGCTGGGCGTGAAAGGAAGGCGAGGCCGAGCAAGGTATGGTAAAATGCAACTGGAGGGAAGCGGGTAGATCAGCAAGCTGTTGGTGCTGGAGCCGGTGCTTCTGGGGGCGAAAGGAGAAGAGAAGGAGGGGCGGAGGCTAAGATCAGGAAGGTCAAGTGCGGAACGGGTAGTGGACGGACGGGTCGTGGTCCGGTACAGAGTACGGGACAGTTCTACCAACCGAAGCCCAGTACCGTGGGTACCGCGAAGTTCCAGTGTTGGCGCCAACAAGACACCCATCCATTGCTGCAACCGGAATATTGATGGGTGGACGGGAACCTGCCGCAGCTGCTTTGCTAGGCGGGCTGTGGCTGCTATCGCCCTCACACGGTGTGCTGGACTTCCCCTTAACAGCGCATCGCAAGCGTGCTCCTGCGTAATTTCCCGCCAGAAGTGCCGTCTTAGCGCCGCTGGCAGCACGAGGTGGCGCCAGCCTACAGCGCTCGACAGCTGGGAAGTGGCCCGACAAGTGACAAGTGCGCACTGTGCTCTTGCCTATCTCACCATCGTCCTTGCCGTTTCCCGTGGAAGTTGTTTCTTACCTCTCTGAAAGATAATTCAGGTAGGCACAGACATAGGCACAGGGAAGGCACACTGGACTGGATAACGCCTTCCAAGGTTGGGTTTGGGTCCGGCGTTTACTACTCCTTAGCCCTTAGCCCTTAGCCCCTACCTAGGTACCTACCTAAGTGTAGCCTCCCCTCCCGACGGTCTCTCCTTACACAAACCATCGCCATCGTCAGCTTCACACCTACGCAGCGAGAGTCATGCTCCGCCAACTCCCCTTTATCTCGACAGTATTGCTCCAAACCTGAAGCAGAAGCCTCTAGTGCGGTCTAGCCGCGTCGTTTGTCCAATATTACCACCCAGCTACGACACGCCGATGCCTGAGCACACCGTCGCGCCCTCCATCTCCGTCTCCGTCTCGGTCCTCCCCGTTCAACTATTGGCACCTTGCAGCAGCTGGTTCTGCCATCACCCTCAGCCCTGGTGGTGGTGTATGGAGCTCTGCCTCTCTCCCTCCGACGGTATGTCTGTTGTCCTCCCCCCCTGGTCAGCCCGACAATCATGTCCCGCTCCGCTTCCCGTGGTCGCCTCGCTGACGGGATCCAACTCTAGGCCACGCTTCCTCCCTCCGACCAGATCTTGACGGACGGAGACATTGACCACGTCGCGTAGCGAAACGAGCCCCCATTGGCTGCCCGAGAGTCGGAAAAGCAGCAACAGCTTTGCTAAATCGCTTTGCCAGCCCGCCAGGCTTGGGACCGCTGGCTCTGTGGCGTGCATGCATCAATCAACGATGCCCTTGTACCTGCATGAGACCCCTGTACGACACCATGCTAGCCTTCTCCTCACGCCCTGGTCCCCTGGCTTCTTGGCCGGCCGAAAGATGCGATAAGGGATGCTTCCTGTTTAGGACTAAACCCCAATAGCGCTGTCCAACTTCCCGCCGTTCTGCCACGAACCGTCTTGGCCGTTTCTTGCTGCAATTTCCACCATCACGTCAGGGACGCCGTGATAGCGTCAAAGCTCAGCTCCGCGCCTGTTCTCTTGGCCCGCGGCATCCAGAAAAAGAGTCTTGTCGTGGCTGTCCAGTCAGACGCGATACGAGAAAGAGGCAAAATTGCCCGGCCGAGGCATGGATCCCGAGGCCAAAGCGGACGGCCAAGTAGCCGCCAACCGTTCGTTCGTCAACTTCAGGCGAGACGAGGGAACCAGTCAAAAAAGTCTTTGTCGCTCAGTGTCGGCGGTGGCAGAACATCGCATGAATTCTCGGCATCAGGCTTCTGTCTGGCCGTTGGCCTCCACGGCAGTAACGATGG
This sequence comes from Colletotrichum musicola, assembly GCA_014235935.1. Classification (NCBI taxonomy): domain Eukaryota; kingdom Fungi; phylum Ascomycota; class Sordariomycetes; order Glomerellales; family Glomerellaceae; genus Colletotrichum; species Colletotrichum musicola. The sequence continues at coordinate 77,013 of WIGM01000066.1, read as the reverse complement.
CATCCAAAATCAGATCAATCTGAGTCTTCTAGCAGTCATCGACCTCGAAGCCGAGTAGCTAACTTCGGCTTTGCAGCCGCGAACCCGACAGCCCGTCACCTTTGATAAACACAGGCCGTGCTTCACCAACTGCTCGGACGACCCGCTTCAAAGCTTGACTCGGGTCCAAGGATCGACAACAATGCCTGTCCTTCCTGGATATGTTTCCAAACGACGTGGCGAACGGCAGGCCGAGTTGTGGCCGATCGCCATGGACAGCGCCTCTCCCGGTCTTGCCGTAGGATGATCCGCAAGTGTGAGATATCGGTTCTGGACTTCGACCTTTTGGATCTGCTGCAACGCCAGCCGACCATCACGGAACCCCTCGTCGGAAGATCGGCGCCTTCGGGACAGTCCCAGCGAGGCGGTAGAGGCGTTCCTTTGTGTCCTTCAAGCCTGACTGGCGCCCTCGCCGAGTGAGATACCCATCTCACTGCCATCAGGCCACCGCTATCTTTGTCTGTTTCAATCCCTCTTGTGAATAAAAAGAGTCGAAAACGGTCTGTTCTCTGACTCGGCTGTATCTTTGACGGCGTTGGACACACCGGCCGTGTGCCCCCCGCCGCATGCCATCGCATGTGTGCAGTCCAGGAAGCCAATCTGTGTGTAAGTGCAGATGTGCATAGTACAGCTGGCAGCTGTGCAGTGCAGTGGTTGGGATGACAAGGTCCTCTCCCACCGCATGTCAGAGACTCCATAACTGGCTGGACGTTTGGCAACGCTGCATGCTGCATGCACGCGTTAGCTTTACGACAAGAACTGTTCTCGAGCTGTGGCTGGCTCGCTGCATCAGGGCCGGGCATGAACGAGGCCAGACCAAACCAGCAACCCTCCGATGTTCCATTTCGGATTTTGGACAGCCATTGCCAGCTGACAATGCTAGCAATTATCTTGGCCGGACCACGTCGCCAGTCTTGGCCGCAGTATCGAGAAGTTCTTTTCTCTCCGCCTTGCAGCTTCGACCATGACTAGGTCCCGTCAACTTGGTTCGGCACAGCAATGAGTGCAGAGCGTCAGTTGCAGCACACGAGCTGAGCACTGCTTCTGCCGGTTGCACGACACGCTGCAACAAACGCTCGTGGTATTGTAGGGCAGCAGCAGCAGCAGCAGCAGCATGGCAATGGGCATGTCTACTAATACCGGACCGTCCAGGCGAGGACGGGATGGGAAGCGGGGATGTCAAATGCCGTCCTCCCGTTGCAACGCCGTAACTCCAGGATCTTGTCCTCCCCAACGTTGCCGGTTGCTCTCCGCAAGTCTCTACCAACACTTGAAATGGTTCTCTGCGACCGGCCTCAACCATACTTGGCTGGATAGTGCGGTCGAAACTTGCCCAGCCAGTCGTCGTGTGGCCTCGAATAACCCCGCTTGCCAATGACCCCCTCTTTGTCGTTCATGCCGCCACATCGTGTTCGGGACTGGAGCCGTTTCTCCTGGCCAGTTAACGATGCAGCTGACTTCGTTGGTTATTTTTAAATAACCCCAACCCTCCCGACGCCTCTCACATCGCCCACCACGTCAATCCGCGCTGGTCTGGCCGGATCGAGGGCGTGGTGGAACGTCGTCCAATCGAGTCCATTGTGCAGCTCATGATGTATGTTTCAGTTGAGGCCCCAAGGCAACGCGTAGATACGAGGAAGAAGACTGCGATACGGGAGAGCGGTTTGAATGGAGGCTTCGTTATCTGCGTCGTATTGTCGTCGCTCGCTGGCTGCACGGCGGACAGATTGCCATGCACCTCAGCCAAGGCAACAACAGCCCGATGGAGAAGCAAATCTGCTACTGTATCAACGGAAATTTTCTTGCACGCAGGGTAGTCTGCATTTGCGGTGTTACTCTGTGTATCTTTCTCCCGGCAAAGCACACGGGGGAAGCACGAACAACTCAACTGGCTGGGCGTGCATTCGCCACGCAGACCAAATCCGGTTTTTTATCCTGTGCCGTCCCATCGACCGATGTATCCGGGATTCAGTTTTCGCTGGCACGCCGGGCCTGGTGAAAAGGCCTTTCGGGAGGGGCGAGGGTGGGTGGTATGCAGGTCTGAGGCGCGGGAGGTTAGGCGACTGTTGCCCGGCGTCTGAGCGAGAGGCCTGCCCGGCGACGGCACAGGGGTTTGACTCCCGACGGGTTGGGATGCGGCGAACTTGGCGGCCGGGTGGGAGGAGTTTCTAGCGAGGTTCTGCGGCGCGTCGACATGGGGCCGGTGTCTGAGGGCGACATCGTGCGTTTGAGCAGGAGATTTGCTGCAATGAATGGTGTTTGATGGACGCTGTGAAGGAGTTGTCAGTGTCACGTTGGCGGTGCTTGGATAGGAGTCATGGATGTTTGAGTGGGTTGATGGTTTTGTCGTGGGAGGAACAGCTTTAGGGAATATCAAGATCCATATGAATATATTGATATTCAGTTGTCAAGTTATGAAGTTACTGGACCGAGATTCATGTGTTCGAGACGCCGCTCGCTGTGGTCTAAGTTGAGATTGCACATTCTCTGAATCCTGTATTTGGAGGCTGTGCTGTTGTTCTCAAGTGTTGAGATGTCAAAATCTCTCTGGTCTTATCTCCCTCCTCTGTTGCGACTCTCTCTAGATCTAATAAAGTCGCGATATAAATGCGGCAGAAGTTGGAATTTACCCATGTTAATGTCACTTGACAAGTCGCGTAGGGGAAACGCTGCATGACAAATATAAAACGGCCGTCTAATGTATTCATCGTCAATCTATCTCGTCCGTGGCAACATCTCGTTGTTCAGACACCTGACGCCTTTCCCTGTTCCGCGAATCTCTGCCCATTTCATTATGTGTGTGCCTGTCTTTGTGAGATCCAATGCTGCCGGTGCCCATGTACCACCTCGCCATAGACTCTGATTGAAGCTAGATCCTAAAGACCAAAGAAATGACACCTCTAGATCCAGGACACTGCCGAGCTCTCGGCCATATACCGCTCAGGGACCGCCAGCGGACCCATCACATCGTGAGAACTCCCTCAATGTCCATTGTCGAGCTATTATCCGGACCATCCGCTCGACCCAGAACCGAACCCCAGAGGAAGGAATCGTCAGGCCAGGCAATGAAGCCCTTGCTCAAATCAGCGCAGCGAAACCGACCACGAGACCGGCGGCCACGCCTGCAGCCGCCCCCGTCCGTCGCGGCAAGGCGCCGTCCTGACTGGTCGTCGTTCTCAGCTCTGTGAACGCGGTCGTCCTCGTAGCAGCCCCGGTCTCCGCGGTGGCGGCCGTGCTTGTCACGGGGCAGTCGGTGGTGCACGGGATAGCGGTGGTGAAGGGCAGTCCGGAGGCGGAGCTTTCGGGAAACGCGGGTGGCTGGCTGGCCGCGCTGGGGTCCGGCTCGGAGGACGGAGCGTCCGGGTTCAGGACGTTGTCGATGATGTGCATGATCCCGTTCGCGAGGAGGATGTCCGGCTGCACGATCTGGGCCGTGTTGAGATAGAGATTGTTTCCGGAGCGGGCGAGGCGGAGGCTCTGGGCCGCGAGGGTGGTGAGATTGGTGCCGTTCTTCAGGTCCGTGGAGGCCAGGACCCGGCCGGGGACGACGTGGTACTCGAGGAACCTCCTCACGGCGGCGTCGTTCATGTCGTCGAGCGACCCGGCGACGCGCTGGAAGGCCTCGTTGCGCGGGGCGAAGATGGTGACGTTCTTCCGCGACGACAGGGACGACAGGAGCTTGGAGGCGTACAGGGCGCCGAGGAAGGCGGGCAGCCTGAACGCCTCGGTGGTGTTCTCCAGCCGCGAGGGCGGGATCATGAGGTTGTCGACGACCTGGATCAGGCCGCCGGCGAACTTGATGTCGCCCTCGACCTGGGTCGTGCGGATGCCCTCGCCCGAGGTGAAGACGATGACGTCGCCGGGCTGCTTGTTGACGAGGACGTTCTGGCCGCCGGTGACGTTGGTCCAGGCGGCGTTCTGGAGCAGGGAGGAGCGCAGGACCGTCGGGCCGGACTGGAGCGCGCCGGTCGAGACGGTGCCCTGGAGGATGTGGTACTCCAGGATGGGCACGGCGATGGCGGGGTCGGAGTCGTTCCATATGCCGTTGAGCTGTGTGCCTGGGATGTTTTCGAATGCGGCGTTTGAGGGGGCCACGATCTATATCGTGTTAGAGTGCATCAGGATACGGGGGATAAAAATGTGTGAAGTGATGGAAGATGGGTGTTGGGAGCGTGAAAGAAGATGGGACAAGACTGACCGTCACACCCTCGTAGCTGGGAAGTTTAAACAGAACCTCGGGATATTTCTATTTGGTATTAATAACAGGACCTCATGAGCAGTGCTTCGTGCTAATGGACTCACTTTGATCAAGTTGTAGTATTTGGAAAGATTCTGGTTAGACTGAAGAACACTCCCGAGATCGTTCTCTTGGGCGGCGACCTGGCCCATCGACAATATCCCTGTCGCAAGGCCGAGCAAGCCTGCCGGACTGAGGAAAGAGATCATCGTCGGATCGATGCTGCCTTTCGACCAAAAGGAACCGGCGACAGTTGACGACAGCACTTCACATTTAGAGGAAGGAGGTGTCAGAGGTGATCAACCCAGTATGCGAGAGAAGGAACGGTCCCTTAAAGAGTTGGCCAACGGTCAGCTTCCCGGCGCCAACGCACCCTGCAGCAAGGGTAGGTACCCACGGTAAGTAGCAGCAATTGGGTCCCTGGCGAGGATCTCCTGCGTCAAGCTGGAGTTCAAGCTGGAGTAAGGTGACACCGCGAAAAGTTGCGCGAGCAGCTCCCTCTGTATCGAGATAGATGAACCCAGGGCGGCGGAGAAATTGCTGTCTTTCCAGCCGTACGATCATGATACATGTGCCAGTCCAAGGCTGAACCTGAACCGTTCAGCTGCCGACCACACATCATGGCCGTGAGCCTGCTACCTGCAGCACCTTTTGTGCTTCAGGATCGCTTAGTCCCTTTGTATATCTTCCCCATACTGAGCCTACATACTCTGTAGAGGAACTACCCTTCGCTGGGATGCTCGGAAATCAGTCTCTCTAAAGGAAGGTATATCAACGACCCCACCTAGCAGAAGTCGCGAAAGTGATTAAGATCTGCGGTTGTTGCTGGTAACACCGCCTTAGATATCTCCCTTGCCAACCGCCAAGAGAAACCCGCAGTCCTCAGGATTGGGTACCTATCGGTCGAGATAGCGGGCGGAAGCCGGCAACGGCGACGCAACATGGGGGCCGAATCAACCCCCAAGCCAAGGGGGCGGGCGGGAGAGACACCCCATGTTGTGCCATGTTGCCATGCATGGGAAAGTGACGAGACATGAAGAAGAAAGCATCGCAAATTGGGCAGGAAACGGACCTCTGCCTCCCTTCCATCAAGGTTCGAGACACGACGCAGTTGCATTTGGCCGCGTGATTTCCAGACCACCCTCCCCCTCCGCAAGTGTCTCGGCAGTAGACCGTGAGGCGTCGAACAATGACCAAGCATCTCATTCTTCGTTCATTATTCGTATGTTCCTATAGCGCCCCGTTCGCCCAACACGAGGTGCGCTGCAGCGGCTGTGGAATGCGCTGTTGGCCAACGGTCGTTGGGGAGCGGCCGCTGCAAGTGCTGTTGCTGCAGGATGGGATCGTCGGTCGCCCTGAACACGAGCTGCAAGCTGCACCGAGGGCCCCGTAACACAGCAAACACACGGCCCAGCAGGTGCCCACAACCAACCCCCTGCCCAGCCTTACAGGGAACACGTCCTGTGGAAAACAGGGCCGGCCAGTGCGCTGCTGTTACCCCTGGCTTCTCGGAACAGATGGGAGCGAAACGACGTTGTGACTATTTCCTCGCGCCAGATACTGTTACGGATATTGTCTTTGCTATGAGTAACTTCAGAGACGTGAGACTAGAGAAACTGGTTCCAATGGTGGTTAATTGATCTATACCGATGGACGGGTAGATCGGTTCTGACCTAGGCTGCCTATAAGCCAAGTTGCTTCTTTACACCTGAGAGGGGGTTCAGCGAATACCGACGCAACCAGAGAAGACTTGTGCAAATAGCGAGAACGAGAGCGTGGTTGATGAATCTGGCTTGCGAATCTAGCTTGCGAATCTGGCACCGTCACTAAAATTAAGCTCATCCGAGGGTCCTCCGATGCCGTGACCCACACGCACCCGAAGTTCCGACTCAGCCCCCGTGTCTCCATGACCACCTCCGATGTCCGCGGAGGTGGCCCGTTCACCCGGATCCGGCCCCGGACGCAAGCTGCACCGAGGTTGCTCCATCCCGACTCAGATGCTTCGCCAAGCTCGGTGATATCTACACTGGCATGTGTCCTCCGTGAAATGCTGCAGTTTTTGGTGCTACGTTGATGCTCCTTAGTCAGTGTTACATCACGAACTTGAACTTCAAGGGGTCCGAATTATGGTTCTCTGAAGAAGCCACGACGTCATCGAGATAGAAAGATGCGTTTGCATACGCAGTCACTGGAGTGCAAGTCGCCTGCCTCTTCACTGGATCGGTCCGGCTTGCTGGACGGTCTCCCGGAGACGGGGTTGACTCATCGTTCCAACTTCCGACAAGCCCGTCTGCCACGGCTTGAGTCGAGCAAACCCCGACGGCATGATACTAGTGTTGGAGGTCTAGAGTTGCATTTTCGGCAGGCCCGTTATCGAGCCTGATTTCTTCAATGACTGACCGCCCTGCACAATGGCTGCAGCCCCATTGCTGCAGCCCATATGAGTCTGAGGTGCCTGAAAAGTCGCCATCATCCGCGCATCTTGATTTCAAATCAGCCCAAGCAGCAATCGCTGTTATCTCCCACCGGCGTTTGATGACTACATGTCAGAGAGGCGACTGATGGAAATGGAAGATTCTCTATGATGTGAAATCGTCGGGATTTACCAACGCAGTCTTACTATCGGCAATAGGACAATTCCATCGGCGTAAGCAGTCGATGCTATCTCGTATTATCAAACCCAAGACCCGTGACCTGCTTGCAGGCCAGTCACGCATGGTGAGATCGCAGTCGCCACGGCGCAGGCAGAAAGTCTACCGCGAGGCGCCGATGACGAGACCGGGCACTCTCATTCCACCCGTGGTCGGGCTTGGGTCCGCCCATAACCCGACTCTGCACCGCTACGCGCGGTCCCAAAAAGAAGCCGATGACGTCCCGTCCCCGGCGGGTTCGGTCGGGGTGGTTTGGGGCGACGTCCACCCCTCACCCCCCGCGCGTGTCGGGGAAACCCCCCCAAAGCTGACTGCAGGTGGCGGTTTGTTAGTGCTAAACGACAGAAGCAGTGAAGCGAGGTGGTAAGCAAAGCAGGCCATCTGCGTTTCCCCGTTGGCGTGTAATTACAAGGCCAGGCCTCTCATTCGAAGGGCCGGTACGCGTGCGCATCACGTAATACAGACGCCCTTTCGTCCGCGTCGCGGACGACGACGAAAAGAACCTAGCAGCGCCACACGCTATTTTCCGAAGCTTCTCGGCTCCTATACCACACTTTTTGTCATTCATGTTACTTTGGCTTTGGTTGATTGGGGGTGGGGGTAGGTGAGTGTGGCTTTGCGGCTCCGCGTGACGGCCCTCGCGGACCGGGAGGCTCTTGTAAGCTGAGGTGAGGAGCTCTCGAGCTCGGGACTCCGAGCCACATGGAGAGTTTCATCTTTTTTTGGTGCTGTCCAATTACGACGAGACGCTAGCACGACGACGACGGAGTAACCGACTGACTACCTTAGTGCTCATCTATAACGACATGTGTTTTGCTATTTTGATAGAGGCAGCAGTCTTGGATTAGACTCGCGGTCCGGCGGGATGTCTGCACGGGTCGAAACAACTCAGGAGCATGAGAATTTTTTTCTTTACGTAAATGATTGACTTGTATTCTATGAACTGAACGACTGCTTGTGGAAAGTACAGAGAGAAGTAATGATGTTGAATGCCAAGGCCGTGAAACGCGTGCTTCCTCTTTGCAGAGATGTAAAAAGTCTGATGATGTGAATGCGTTTGTGTGCGGACTGGTTCCGTCTTGTTCGTGATGCGAAAACAGGGGAAAATGCAAGAAAGTCGAGAAGACGCAAAAAGGAAAAAGAGCGTGGGCAAAGGGGAGAGAGGGAGATGTCGCCGTGTCCGAACACCAAATCTATCCCAGCTACGTCCGCTCTCCAATGCGCCCCCCATCTTTAGAAATACAAGAGGTCAAGCGGAAAGAAACGGAGATCCTAAACGCCACCGGCCAAGGTACCCAAGGGTCGGGCGGCCGCGGGTCCGTCACCGGGTGTCAAACCGGAAAGCATCGAGTCTGGAGCTATGGCCGGCAGTCTGGAACGACAGGACCTGGATAGCTTTGAGGATCAACGCAGACCCGCGCAAGCTGGATCATTTTGGATGGAAGACATGGTGACCGGTCCGCCAATGCTGTGGGCGGTGGCATTCACCTGGGAGTGGCGGGAGGGGTGGTGGTGTCCGGCGGGGGGTTCGGGCCGGGGCCGTTGCGGCCTCCACGACCTCCGCCCGGGGGCGTCGGGGGGTCGGTGGGCAGACGGTTGATGACGCGTGAGACGAAGTCCTGGACGGGAGGCAGCGGATCATCGTGAGCCTCTGGCCCGGACGTTTCGCCGTGTGAGATGTATGCTGGGACGTAGTCCTTGTTGAAGAGGTTGGTGTAAGTCGAGGATATCATGATGGCTTGTACGGAGGTGTTGATAGTAGGGACTGTGAAAGGCAGGCTTTGGAGACAGACGTGTTAAGAAGTGAGATTGTGGTTCAATGGTGAGGGAGAAGGCTTCTTTGATCTTGATGAGTCGAGTTTGGAGTTTGTGTTGCTGGCTTGAATCCGTTTCATCTGAGACATCCTGGGGCTGTTATATATGTCTTTCGGCTGGCCGTTGCCCGTACGCAAACGGATGTAAGTGAGCTACACTCATTCTCCCTCGCTCTGCGGGCAAGCGCGCTAGCAGGACACCTACATGTCAACATGTCACCTTGCTCATGCGTCTGCCCTAGAGCATCCAACGAACACCAGATGGCAGCTCGCCTGAAGCCTGGATCACCGCCCTGTGTAACAACGAAGGGCCCTTTTGCCAAGTACCTCGTGACAGGGGTGCCTGGAGGAGAGGGTGGGAAGAACCTCGTCTTCTAGTCTCTGCAAGGGTGTTTGGCCATGCGCCAGCCTTCCAGTAACCGGGGACGGCCAATCAAAGTCCTGATGAGGCCCAAAAGCGCGGTAAGGATGCAAGGCCCCCCCGCGCGGCGCAAAGAACTAGGCAAACATGGAAACACATGGACGAACCTCGTCTCCCTGCAAACGAAGCCGAAAAGTAATGGCCAGGTAAGGGGAGCCATGTAGTCTGACGACACCCGGGGCCCGCAGGTAGGGCAGGGGGCGTGGGATGCGGATGAGTTGAAATGAGAGGCAAGTCTGCCTCGCCGGAAGCCGTCTCTATGCAGCGAATCAAGTGGAGCTACGGGACGATGTCATCCCGCGCCCGGCACCTTTTCTCCAACGTCGACACGAGCAAGAAGTAGCCGGGGAACAATGTGAGCAGCTCGGAGTTTGCTGCCTTGGCCTGGCCGCCAGACCCGCGTCGAGTCGAAGGGGGTGGGTGGGTGAGAGTCCCGCCGAGTCGGACCGTCATGTGAGCAACGTCGTTCGCCGGGGTTTGAACAAAGTCGCATGTAGTTCGGGGCCGGCCGAATGGCTCGGTCAGGACACATACAAGGAGGATGTTGAGAGGGTGGTGTCGGGGCGGTAGGAAATAGCCCCCATAGGGCAGCTTAGGCTTAGACCGGCTCGAGACTCTGTTGCTCAGCCCAAACCAACGAGCTGATTGTGGATGAATTTTGTCCAATCTGCAGTCAGAGAATTGTTTCCAAATTCAAAAGGGTAAATGACAACGAGGAAATAGTCTTGCTTACGCAAAGACGGGGTGCCTGCAAAGAGGAGGGAGGGGAGGGGCGGAGACATCCAGGAAACCCCAAGATGTCAGCAAGTATCTGTCAACCACCACCCCCCAAAGACGCTGTGATTACGGATTCAGGTTTAGCGCAGAGCCGATGGGGTGGGTTCAAATCGTCGCCATACACCATCCGCGTCCCAGGCTGAGGTATCCTACTCGGTATCCCCCGGTCCTCTATTTGCTGTCAGCTAACCCTTTTGCATAGGGACAGTGACGGACAAATTGCAACAGTAGTGAAGGACGACAGCGATGTGAGCAACGATAGCGAGGATAGTATCAATGGCAATGGCAGCAATAAAAGTGACAATAACAGTAACAGTACTGATAGTAACAACAGCGACGATGCCAATAATAGTGAGTATTAACGGCAGCGGCAATTAGTCGTAAGCGATGATAGGAAGTTCTCTACACTAGGATTGGTTAGTTGACACCGAGCAGGAAACTGGGGGCCACCGAGTAGGGCGCGACTTCCAACCCACTCGTCTGGGCCGGCGGACGACGGCCTTGCCAGGCATAGGGCATAGGGCTGAAGGATTCGGGGCTTTGGGCGACGTCGGACGACATCGCACATGTGCTTCTGGAATGCTGCATCACGCCCGAGAATATCGGGGCCTGCATTTACAACGCGTTTCAGGCTCGTCAGCTCTTGTTGATCCATCTCCGCGTGAGCTAGGCAGACGAAACGTTCGTCTGGAATACCCAAAGCGGTTGTTAGTCTGTTCTGTTCAGCTGAGCTCAATTTCCCGAATGGAAGAAGTTGGAGTTGTGGGGGGCCTGACCAGGGTGAGGATTGAAGAAGGCAGTGTAAGGTATCTTGTACGACGAACCCCGGAGAGGAGAGCGGAGTTCCTCTCATCTGAGCCTGCGCCACAGACAGGGGTTGGATCACTATGTATCATCGAGTTGTGGGTTATTGCGCTGGCGGCTGGAGACATGCCGTCAGATTGGGAGACCAAGTTAAAAAGTGCCTTCGCTTGCTTTAGACACAATCATCGACAGTTGAATCCGGACTAAAGGTCGGCCGCCCCGGCTTTAAAACCCCTGTTGCATACCAAAATCGCCTGTCCATGGTGCTGTGCGCTCATCAACGTCCCGCGTACGGCAAAATAGGACGAGGCATGGCACGGTAGAGCAGGGATCAACCAACAGCCGAGTTGGTGTCAGCATCAACCCGGCTTTCGGTTCGCCTAGGTCGACCTATGCTGCGCTGCGCGGCGTACCCGCCGCGGGAACAGACCAACGGCGTGTGGTTGAAGTGACTGGAGAGAGTAGTGTGTGCTCTGGGAGGGGGGTGGGCGTGTCTATTGACTCGGGTTGACGAGGGGGGTCGTTGTCCCTCATCCCAGTAGTCTGGTCAGCTCGATGGGCGCGCGATTGGTTCTTTCGGGTGATCTGGTAGTTGGCATGCTGCGCCGGCCTTGTTGGCATCGAATGAGGTTGCGTGGTTAGACAGGTCACCAGCGCGCCCGAGACCTGGCCGTTGGGGTTTGGTGTAACAACGAAGAAGCCGACGTCGACTGCATCGGCCACCGCGGAGCCTTCCCACGGCGTTTGTTCCGCCAACGGCGGCCGGCCTTTGGCAGAAAAAAAAAAGCCAAAACACCGGTATTGGTGGTAGACAGGCTTGGTGTAAGCAATGACATAACGCGGTCGGAGGAGGCGGGACAGTTGCCTGCTGCCTGCGGCTTGATCGCGATATTTGGGTGCATGATGACAAAATGCTGGCAAGCTTACTAACGTGGACAGTTGATGCAAGTGTTCTGGTGACCTTCACCGCAGATGGAATCAGATCAAGTCGCTAGTCGTCTGGAAGGTAGCTAAGTCGGGCGAACGTCGATGCTGGCAACAGCGTCAGCCCAGCCAATGGCGAATAAACGGCAACCCGCCTCTCCGCCTTACCCGTGATTCATCGCTGCCGCCGATGAAGGATTCAAGACGAAACGATGCTGCCCTCGCCAGAAGAGAAAGATTTCCGGACTTGGTTGGCGGCATGGCACTATCGAAAGGTGTTGCAAAAGCAGCCAGCGAGGGTCCACAGAATATCGCTTGCTTGCCTGCCGGCTAGAAGGAGGATTGCGGCGTGGATGAAAGGCACCGAAATAAACACTCAACGGCCTACCCCATACGGCTTCTAATTCGTCACGGTGTTTCCAAACTAGAGTGCTCAGAATAGCTCACGATTTCGTCTCGGATCCAGCTCCAGCCGCGTACGATTCCGATCCAGGCTCTGTAAAGATAATACCGGTAACAGTTAGTGGCTTTACAAACACGCCTTCCCCTCCGTTGCGAAGTCGACGGCAACCCACTGTCCCCATTTGTAGGAAAAGCGCGCCAGGTAGGAACGAGCCTGACTACCGTCCCGCGGAGTCGTATCACGAATCGAACCAATGCGAAGAATCAAGTGTCAAATGCTGCATTATGGGCATTTGTCTAGGCGCGATTAGCTGAGATTGCAAGCGTGCATGATCAGGTCTTACGGGTCAACTTGGTGCCCAAGCCCGCCGCCTGCTCAACCACTGATTTTTCCTCGTTTCCCTTCCCCCAACGCCGTTCAAAAGTTCATGTACACAATTTTCGTCCGCAACATGCTCGGGTGCTCGCTGCCCGCTCATCGGTAGCCACGGCCTCCGCGAGGGCCGTGGTCGCGGCCACGGCTAGGAGATCGGCTTCGACGGCTGTCATAGCTGCCGTAGCTGTCTCGGCTCGGACTTCTTCTTCGCGACTCGTTGTTTCGACCACCGCCTCCTCTTCTTGGGACAGGTGAGCGAGATCTGGAGAACGATCTGGAGCGGCTTCTGTATCTGCTGCCACCGCCGGTACCAGCACCCGCACCAGCACCAGAGCTTCCTCCACCTCCTGCTCTCGAGGGTGGCGCAGCGCCAGGGGAGCGCGACGGTGAGCGCGACGGCGACCGTGGGCGATAAGTATCCGACCTAGGACCGTACCGACTGGGTGGGGGCGATGCACCGCGCCGAGGGCCGTTCTGGCCAAAGGATCCGGGTCCCGATGGTCCGCCGTAGGGTGCACCCGACTGCCTGCCTCCTCGACCACCAGGGGGAGGTCCTCGAGGATCATAACCAGCGCCCCGGCGGGCCATAGGAGGGGGAGGGGACATCTTGCGTCGCGGCAGGACAATGGACACGTTGATCACGGCACCATCAATCTGCGCCTCATGCATGTTCGCAATGGCTTCCTCCGCATCGGCTTCGTGGTCGTAAAGGATGTAGGCTGTTCCTCTGTTCGTTCCGTCTGAGTTGGAAAGTGTCAGCCTAGGAAACATGTGTTTTTGTTTGGATTGGGGGCTGTCCGGGAGGCAGCAGAATAACTCACAGGTTCTATTGATAGGAAGATCAAGATCCTTGATGGGGCCGAACTGTCCAAATATTTCCTCCAAGTGGCCTTCGTTGATGTTCTTGGTCAAGCGCTCGACGACAATCTGTCACATGCATCCTCCGGTCAGCCTTACGAGGTCTAAAGAAGGGAACGCACGCGTGACAACCAGCGTAGGATGAAGAGAAAGAAAAGACCAGATATGCTTCTCACCTTAGTGCTTCGGGGAGCAGGGCTAGCGCTCCTTCCACGGCTCCAACTGCGACTCTCGCTGCGGTATCTGCCATTGCGACGAGGGGTTGGCGATCTAGAACGCGACGGCGAACGCGAATCGTAGGACCGGCGACGAACAGGCGAACGCGATCGGTCGGATCGGGGCGTCGGGGACCGGGTGCGGGAACGAGAGCGGGAGCGGTGGCGGTCGCGCGAAGGCGATCTCGACCTGGATGCCATGCTGGCTGTGGATTGAGGTGGTGGTGGTGAGCGTCAAGTTTTGAGGTTGAGCTGCAGTAAAAGGGGAGAAAGTAGTCGAGTCGCTAAGGTAGCATGGGAAGGTGCCTCGGGCGGCAGGCACTTTGCGCGCACCCACGTTCCTGCCTTCTAAAGTTCGCTAGGACTGAACACCAGGGCACGTGACTTTCGTCATGCGCGCCACCGAGTTTGCAACCATCCCCCACACTGCGCTGCACTGTGTACCTAGGTAGGCAGGTATCTAGAATTCGGTGAAGCTCGGTCAGTCGTCTATTTGACCATCGTCGCGTCACGTATTATTAGCTCTAGAACAACAGTGGCTCTCTGGAGGTCCGCTGAAACGTGGCCTTTGATCACCGCAATGCTTTCAAAACTCGGCTCTGTGGCATTGACTACAGGTATCTCCGCCGACGGACTCAACGACCTTCATGCTCCACAAGTGTAACGCTGCGACAAACATCGCCAGATGGAAATTCCTGGCGCACTCGGGCCCTGATGATATTTATTTGTTCTGTAGGGTACCAACCTTTCCGCTTAACGCCCCCTCCGCACCGCTTTCGCTGTTGTTTGTAGTACACGGCCGTGGGCCAACTCATGTTTTGCTTTTGCCCCTGGCTATGTAATTGTGCCTCGAGGTCAGCCGTAACGCCGCGATGCTTCCATAACCATACGCATCGAAATATTATCCGCCAGATCTGCTACTTCAGAACGACAAAAGAAAACCGGAGAGAACAGTGCTAGTGCAGTCGTGGAACCATTCACGCGGCCCATTCCACCACCTCCAGAGCGCACATGACTAGCACCAGTGTAGACGGAAGAATCCTGTTCATCTTGTTAGTTGTACCCGCGTAAAAGGTGTCAGGAGAACGTACCAGATAACGTAGCTCTGGAACAGGATGCGAGACATGACACCCTCATAGACCTCGTTGATCTGGCAAATTTGGGCTAGTTGGAGAGCGCTCGGGGCTCCGGTCAACAAGAAGCAGACGATAACGAAGATGGGATCGTCCAGAATGCTGACTGGCACATACTTGGCGAAGATGGCCAGGATCGGTGTCATGATGAGAGTCGGCAGAAGCATACGACACATGAGCGATGCCACCAGCAACCTCGTGCCAATCTGGTCCTCCTCGGGGTCACGCAGCTTCTCGCTCTTCTGAGTGTTGCGAGCCAAGTTGGCTCCAAGCACGACCAAAATCAGGGGCACGGCAACACCACCGCTGGATTGGACTGCGTCAGTGAAGCTGTTCTTGATGAAGGATCCTTCCTCGAAAAAGATCTTCTGCAGGGCCGGAACAGATGCCACAACCACCGCACACAACATGGCCCACAGAGGCGGGTTCATGAACTCCCACAGGAAGTTGTAAAACTTTCCAGAAAAGCGAGAGAAGGCCGAGAGCGCGACCTTGATGGGCTCCGGGAAGCTGTTGTAAAGTCTGGTAAAAAGGTCGGAGGTCGACTTCTTGCTAGAAGCGACCGTGGTGTTGAGGGCGTTCTTGATGCGAGCGGGATACCCTTTGACACCCTCGGGGATATCGGGCTCGTCCGTGTTACGAATGCGAGGGAAAGACGATATCTCGTCGCCGCTGCTGCTGAAAACGGGATGGTTCCCGTTGAGGGGAGCCAGTCCATTCGTCTTCATGGGCTTCTTGGGAGAAAAGGCGTCGTCCTCATCCTCGCTGTCAGCCGGCGAAGCCCTGGACCTGCTCACCACAGGAGTGCGACCAGCAGGCTCATAGTTTGACAGGTCGCTACTCGAGGCGCTCCGAGATGCGGCCGTGTCGTCGTCGTCGTCGTACTCGTTCAAGAGGGGGGCAGTCTCTCTGTCGCCCGCAAACTGGCCCTCCTCGACACGCTCGTCCTGGTACTCGGGGTACTTGTCCTTGGGTGCTAGGAGGACGTGGTATCCCCAACTCCACCGTACCAACTGACCAAGCTGCTGAAAGATCAACAGGTAGAGAATGCCACGGGCTCCGACCTCGTCATCGTTGTCTCCAGGAATCTTGTCCCAGTGTAAGCCCTTGATGGTCTGGGATAGCGACAGAACCAGGGAAATGGGCAGGGAGTTCGAGTTTCCAAAGACACCCATGGCGGTAACAAAGTTCGATGCACGGCGGTTGAAGCCGAAGAGGCGGGCGACGACGGTCGCGACAATCCATGACACGAGAGTCTGGATGACGAAGATGATGGGGATGACGGCGAGGTCGAGGAGCTTGCCGGCGTTGAGTTGCGAGGCCAGCTTCGTGAAGACTGCAATCCATTGTTAGCAGGGTCTGGGGTGGAGGCCATAGACCATATCAACAACATACTTAGGCATGGGGTAAAGAGCATGACATTGAGGTTCGCCAAGAACTTCTGTTTCTCGGCGTCAAAGTGACCGAGGCGGGC
Source organism: Colletotrichum musicola (assembly GCA_014235935.1). Taxonomy (NCBI): domain Eukaryota; kingdom Fungi; phylum Ascomycota; class Sordariomycetes; order Glomerellales; family Glomerellaceae; genus Colletotrichum; species Colletotrichum musicola. The sequence goes on along the minus strand of WIGM01000066.1, from coordinate 60,888 downwards.
AATGATATAGCCCGGCAAGCTCACGCAGACGACCTCGAGGACGGCCTCGAAAACGAGGAGGACCAAGTGGCCCAGGGACGGGTGCGAGTCGTGGGGCTTCTGCAGCGCGACGAAGGGCATCTCGTAGATATTTTGGGCCATGTCGGCCAGGCGGTACGACGTCGGGGACGTCAAGTAATGCTGGTCCATGGCGACTCGGGATCGGGGGGAAGGGCCGAATGTAAATGGAGACGGCTAGGTTCGACGAGGACACGGTCCGGAAGGCCGGCGCAAGGTTCGAAGTCTGAGAACAGTCCTCCCGCGACGAAGGTTCTTGAAATGGAGGCTTGGCGCTCTGCGCGTAGACCTCTTCTGCCAAGTTGGACGCTGGACGACGGCCAAGCAAGCAAATGTGGGTAGGTTGATGTTATGGTTTTCGGAGGAGATGGGATGGGACGATGAACGCGTCTGGATGGGAAACCCGGCGACGGCGTAGAAGGGTCTTCGGTAGCGCAGGCCGTAGGTCGTCGATGCGCTTCGGCTCGGTCTCGGGGTGTTTTCGTTGGTTAGGGAGATACGGCAAATCGATCTTCTCGGATTTATCGGTGGTAGGAATCGGGCCTCCAGAGTAGAGTTCGGCCTTTTCCAGAAGTTTGCGACGGGGCTATCATTCTCTGGCAGAGGAAGCCATTGGGTCGATGCGGACGAGAATTCGGGTGATTAGGTAGGGTGGGTTGATGTCGGGTGTTGGTGGTGGGCTGGCAGGGACGCCGGAGAGATAAGAAGCAGCAGCGAAGAACGAAGAGGAGACAAGCAAGCAAGCCACAATCCTGAGAAGGAGGAGGGCACGATGATATGAGGTTGGGTGCCGTCAGGTAAGGCGAAGATTGATAAAGAAAAGAGAGTGAGCTAATGTGGGCGCAAGATGGACGCTCCAGGGATGAAGGCGGCTCACCGTGTGCCACTTCAGCGACAGCACATCGCGGTGCCGTCACTGTACCTCCCTAAGCCTCTACAAGGCGCCTGCACCTAGGTGTGGTGGAGCGACCTCACCAGGCAGGGGGACGGGGGCTGGACTCCAGAACCGTATCAGTTCCAACACACACCTGGGAGAGGTGTCAAACGCAGGTGCGCCGTTCCCACTGTTTCAACTGGCTGGACGAGGGCGTCCGGAGGACTTCCCGCGAGAAACGCTTGGCAACCAATGGGAGAGACGGATGGTGGCACGATGACGCCTAGCCCCGAGAGCCCCAGCAAGAGGTGCCGAGTAGCGGGTCGGTATCCCAGCTGGCAAACTCTGCATGCAAGGAACCCCGGCTATACCTGCCCCGTGAGCGATTGCCTCACTCGGCCATCGCACCTCCCTCGCTGTCTATATCGTGATACCCGCCAATGGGCACCTGGGTAACGTCAAGGTCTGAAGTGTAGCATCGTACCTTCCCCGAGGCACCGTCACGCAACTGGCTGGATTCAGAAGACATGACACTGCCATTTTCAGCAGGCAGCCCGTCTCCATTGGCGACCGACAAGAAACGGAGAGAGGCAGCACTACAATAGGGGGCGCTAAACGTCCAGTAGTACCTGTCTACCCACCTAGGTGACTGCGCACAGTGCGCCGGGTGTGTGCTGACTGGGACGTGCTCTTGGCACTACGCAGTGCAGGCGCAGCGCGTCGCAATGCCTTGGCATCGCCGTGGAGGGCTCATCGAGCAAATCAGACTTGACGTCGTCGGGTTGTTGGGGAGCTGATAGTTGATGAAATGAGGGACGTGGCCGTCGCCGACTCGACGGCGGACGCCCATCCGTTTCCATGGCCAATTGAGGTCTATCTCCGTTTATTTCCACTTTGCTCAACTACTAAGCCGTCCTTCTGTGACGACGCCCTTTGGCGTTTGGGGTTCCCTGTTTTTCCATCTTCCTTTCTTTTCTATGTTGGTCTGGACTCACTGTATCCATCCGCCTCCATTATTTGTGCTTCACTTGGTGTCTGGAATTGTTACACGAAGCGCCCAGTGCACCCGAAGAGGGAAACCCAACAATCTGATGCCCAGTGGCACGTCCACCGCAAGGCTCATTCGTGATAGGTACATCGAAGGTTTGTACAACACCTTCGCCCGGCCAGGCACATGCGCGGCGGCGAGACACACATCGCATCTTCCGTAAGGTACGCCGCATCCATGTCAGCCAGTGAGGTCGCATTGGTTGGCAGGCACACACCATCACCGATATCTCCCAATTATCCGGCCAACCATGATCCTTCGCGGCCCGTCTCCGTTTCTTGATTTTCGACGCTCCGAGTCCTCTTTGCCTGTTCCTATTCCCAGGCTTCTTGACTGCCACACTGCCCAGGTACTATTATTCCGTGACTGCCTTTCTTGGTTCCTTGGTAAATAACCTTAGGTACAGATGGAGAGGTACTAGCGAAAGCTTGCTCCCCGCCTTCCCGTCTTTTCACTTTCCCTCCTTCCTTCCCCACGGCTATTCTTCCCAGCCAGAGGTTCCTTCCCTCCAGGGCTTCCAGGGCCTCCAGGGTCTTGCCGGCAGTTTAAGCTTCGTGGTCCCGGGTGGCAGGGACGGTGGGCTCGGCTGCAGTCACCCCCCTCAGCCTCCATTACTGCCTCACGCTCAGTTACATGGACAATCCGATGTGAGGCCCGTCGCGCTCTGCATTTCCCCGCTCCATCTACAACTTTGCTCAGCTCAGAAACACCCGCACTTGCTAAAAATCAATGGAGATGGTCCCTTCAGGGTAGATGCCCCTTCCGTTTCGCCTGGTCCACAGCCTGACCGCAGCTCGACCACAGCCTGATCTCAGCTTGGCGGCCCACCGTTGATTCGTATCAGATGCCGGACGAGATTTGCATCTCTTGCCGGAAGGTTGCTCTTCCACCTTGCCAAGATTACGCTCAACACAACAACATCACGCGATGGGCATTTCGAGCCATGGCCCTTGGCTGCCTCATGTGCTTGTCAGCAACACTCCCCCCAGACTCAGGCTCTCATGCCTCAGAGCAAGCAAAGCTGTTTCTCTATGATCCATCAGACACAATTGTCATGCAGATAGCAGGCTGACCTGGATGGTGTCTGTCATCTCGCTTGACCTTCATCGTGTTCTTATTCAATGCAACAGCAAGACGGCCAGTGAGTGACGACAGGCGAGGAAACCATGCTGATTTCCACCTATGCACAATGTCCAACAACACTTACGCATATGAGCAATGGCTCAATACACACTGACTGAATGATTGACCTTTCACTTTGGAATATTTCAGATTCAGGTGAGTGAACGAGAAGATGTCATTGTTGCCGATATGGACTGTTGAAAAAGGATGTGAACAAACAACTTTGGAGAATGGACGCGAGCCGCCTGAAGCAGCCTATCCCGACTCGGTGCTCATGTTCTATCTGCCTTAAATCATCCAGCCCGACGTGGGAATCTTTCTCTTTCTCTTCCCAACTCAGCAAGAACAATCCCCAGCCCTTGCTTTTCCTTTCTGACAAGGCAACAACTCCAGAAAACCAAACATCACACCACATCTGCCTTCTGCTTGCTCTCCAACAACACTTTGCTATATCCAGACCACCACGACTTACCAGCATGCAGGTCCAAGACAACACTGGCAGCAACGATCTGGGCGTCGAGGAGAAGAAGACCAGCAACGCTGGAAAGCCCGGAAAGGCTGGAGGAGAGAAGATACCCAAGGTCGTCACAAAGCTCCTGCAGCGACCGCGTCGCGCCCCGAAGAAGATGGCTGGTGTCACCTCGTCTCTTGACACCACTAACGATGATGAATACGACGACGCGTGGCTCCCTGCGTACGAAGATGGTCCGGTGCATGAGAAGGTTGTCGAAGGCGACTGGGTCGAAGTAAAGAAGCCAGTCTCGTCGCGCTGAGAATCACCTACAACATACCTCGGGAACGTCGACAACGACATGATGAGGTGATGCCATCAGCAACAGCGGCCTTGCAAGACACTGGTGGCGACGTCGCCTATAGAGAGACATGAGCGCACAAAGCTGAGTGAATCCGGCGAGAAGGTGAGCTCACTGATGACGGACTCATGCGTGATTCAAGTTAACCAACGGAGGCTCAGGCCCTGCAGGCATGGTGGAGAGGTCCTCAGACAGAAACACCACGACACATCTCGAGATCACAAGAAGAATACATCGTTGCAACTCCAGAGCATTCAAGCCCCTACCTGGACGTTGAAGTTGAATCAATACAGAGACCCATCTCGAATCACAGTGCGTCACGTGCTCTCGTGTATGACCTTTGACGTAATGATCGCGATCCCACTTGCGCTCCCCGCCGGGCAGACGCGGGGTAACTACTACCTAGTTGCCAGGTCCTGTTGGAGACGGAGCGGGCGGACGTGCAAGATCCATGATATCAAATCGCGTCAAATATGCATGCGGAAAATGCACTTCTGATGATCGGGTTGAGGTAACAAAGCTGATGACCACTGCCGCCGCGGGACTAAACTCGTCCTTGTGGCTGCGATGATCGACGGCGCGCGGGGTGGCCAGCTCAGAGCTTGGAGTCACTGGGCTCGAGGTGAAACAGATGACAGATGTGGGAAGGGGTTGGAGAGGGGGGGGGGGGGGGGGGGGGGGACGATCTGTGGCACAAGCTAAGAGCCACATGGCTGATGACGCAAATGATGGACGACGCATGCCGATGACATGCGATTTACTGACATTATTCTTGCGCAGCCACGCCGGGTCATGTCCATGACAAGAAGTCCATAGGGAGAGGAAAGTTCGCTGCGGACTGGTTTCGCGCCTCGAATTGCCTGTCCGTCGACTTTCCCGATGTGCCCAGGGTCCTACGTGTACGGACAGGGCCTCTCCCTGGCGTTTGCCACCTCCCATCCAAGCATCGCCATCTTGATGGCATCCCGGGAAGGAGGGGACCCTTATTTCGACCGTTAGACTTTGGGCATGCATGCGGACTGTGGCTGTTGAGCATATCTCGGGGCTTGGGATAGGTAGGTATGGACCCGTGGGCAGAGATTCAGGTTGCAAATCAGGATGGCAATTGTCTTCGGGCTGTGTGTTCCACCTCGTAGCGAGCCCCTTGGTAGACGCACATAACTGATCGGCATATGTTCTGATAGAGACAGGATAGGATTTTTTGGTTCTCGGGCGGTTGCACGATGATTTACACTCAAACTTGGAAGCTGACGTTGACACCAGATGTTGAGGTTGAGGTTGCGGATCACTTGCCTGTTGCTTCTACTGGGAACGGCTCGCGAGTGATGTCAAGCGGAGGTTTTCTTCCGGGAGCTGCTGATAAGATAAGGAGGTTAGACAACGACTAACGGGGGGGTTTGGGGGGTTTGTCAGCAAGATTTGGCAGGTACCTAGGTACTGAGTTACTTGCCTGCCTGGCTTGGTAAAACGAGGAACTACCTATAATGACATGAAGAAGGTATTTTGGGCATCAGATCAATGATGCCCCGGCTAATTTACCTAGCAGGCAATCTCGCAGTTCCAGACGAAGCGCCAGCAAGGCGCCAACTTCGCGAATTCGAGGCTAGCAGTCCCAAGAACTGTCTTCTCCCCTGGAAGAGAACGTGGAGGAATAACGTCAGTGGGGTTCACATCACTTCTCTCAGTGTGCGCTATCACACGAATACTATGAGCCTCCAGCCGAGGGACGGTAGACGGCATGTTCCATGACCCATCACTCGTCCGAGAGCGTGGATGGCGCCATCAGATCCCACGGCGCCTTGGAGCTTATGTCGTTTTGTTTCTCGTCGGCCTTCGAGTGCGCCCCCCTGGCCGGGTTCAAGCCACAGCTGCTATTCTTGCTTGAAACTTTTCTGGTGGCCCTCTTTCCGTCTCCAAACAACCACCCCGGCAACCAGGACTGCCAGCAACGTCATCGGTCCTGCAAAGCACCCCCGGCGAGTTGCGAGACATTAGGGAGACAGGGGTTGGGATTGGAGACATTTGGAGTTGGGGGCTGGAAAGGAATGGGAGGGGCAGACGGGGGGGTTCAAGAGGGGGGAGATGTGGAAAGCTCCAAAATGGGGGATCCGTCCGTCGTGAGCTTTCCTCGGCAGAGTCTAGTGTTCCGTACACTAGCTCTCTCGAGCTCTCGATTGCCCGATTACTGGTCGAGAGGCAGCAGTAGAGCAGCTCTTAGACCCGTTTGTGTCTTCATTTTTTCTCCCTTGGTCTTTTCTTGCTGCTCCTTCTCCCGCGTGCCGGAATTTGATCCAAGGACCAATCGTCTGTAGTGCCTTCATCAGGTAAGCTTCGTCCGGTGCGGTGAGCGCTTCCGCACTTCTCTCCTATGGTTCGTTGCCGGTGTTAGTGTGCTCATTTCTTGATTGTGGAGATGAGTGCCGCAAGCCGTAGCCGGTGTGAGGTGAATGTGTGTGTAAGACAAGACACCCATCCCAAGGACCCAAGGCTTGGTAGCTGTTGCTTGTTTCGTGGCAGTTTGCTGTGGGTGGCCATTCCGAGTTTTTTTCTGAGGAATTTTTCAGGTCTACCTTCTTGGGGTTCACCGGTTACATCACATCCGAACGAGAGAGAGGTATATTTTCAGAAACACAAGGGCAAATCAAGGGTAGCTCTCCGCCGCTCATCTGCAGCACAGCTGGGCCGGGTCGTACGTGCTGCGTATGCATGTCGAGAGAGATGGGAAGCCTCAAATCTTGCTGGAGTCCCTGCCGTGCAGCCCCTCTTCACTTTCGAGATGTGAGAGAAGTGAGAGGTATCCGTAGGACCCTGGCAATATCTCAGCTCCGCATGCGCATGGCGGTCGCGCCGCACGAGATTGGCTGCGACGGAGGGAGGACCCGCGGACAATCCGGCAGAGAAAGCAAGGCAAAGAGCTGGCTCTGTGGCTGTCGCCATGCGTGAGATCTGACGGCAGACGGGCCAACCACTGGCGAGAGGTTCAGGGACTTTGAGGTTGTGTGGACGGTGGATGAACTTGGACAAACAGGACTGGGCGGTGATGCAGGTGGCGGTGCAGGCGGATGGGCCAAGGGGGCGACAACGGCCGCATATGCATCTGTCTGTCTCTGCAACGTCTCTCTCGCCAGTTGCTTGATGATACCTCCTTGGTACGCAAGTACGTCGAGCATCACCATCTGGGTATCTTTGCTTCTTTTTTCGGCGTGTGCGTGCCCGAGCTCGCGCCCCTGCCCTTACCTTCTGACCTCGTGTTTTGCGGTCGTGGAAGCCAAATACCCCACGACATTTCGCCGCCCTGTCAATGCGTTACCCAGGGCAGGCAAGGCATGTGTACATGCAAGATAGCAGCAGCAACAGCTTCGGTTTGGGTAGCAAGGTTAATAGGTAGACATATGTGCGCCCGTTGGGTCCCACCAACGGAAGAATGGCGTGGGACGATGGCAGATTTCTTGATACCTAAAAGTGACCCGAACGAGGGTCACTAATCGAGGTAGACATTAATAGTGATGGAAGGAGGATGAGGATGAGCAGGAACACATAGCTGAAATACATGGTCGCAGGTAGCGGCTCCGCAAGTCTGAGCGGCGCAAGTACCCGCCGGTGGCTCTGGGCAAGTAAGTGTACCGATACACCCGCCCTGGCGGTGATGGCGAGGCTGCTGTCATTGTCATAGAACTATCACGTCGGCATCGTCTCCTGCGCCTGGCTTCGATCTTCCCCATGACTTTCCCAACTGGAAAACCGGCGAGCCAGCCCAAAGCATGCAGGGTCAGTCTTGGGGATTCGTACCGACGCCCGAAAACCCCGTGTTCCTTTCTCCCGCAGCGACTTTCCCATTGCATCCCACCGCATCTGCCGGACGAACTCAGGGACCACTAACTTATTTTTTCTCCCCTTCCCTTCTTCACCTTCGCCGTTTCGCATCGTCATCTTATATGAACCGTTAGCTCGCCCACCCCTCTCCCCTTCAGACCAGATCGTCTCCGTCTGAACTGCTTCGCCTCCCCGTGCGCACAGAGCCTGACACCAAACCCACTTGGACACATCACATCACATCCCACGCAACGCAACGCGACGCAACGTAGCGAACGTACCACGCCCGTATCGACTCGTATTGGCTGCTCCGGACCAGCCCAGGTAGCTAGCATCGGGGGATTCTAACTAGTCGGTGAGCCGCATCTCGCATCTTCTCTCAGCCAGGATTGGCCGTCTTGCCCAGATATCCCATCCTTTCTGGCATGCCATTCTCTGTCAATACCCGCTTTCCTCTGGAGGCAAGTCCACTTGTTTGCAAGTACCTTCCCGGTCAGAGGTGAGGTCATGTACGTACATGGCCTGTCGTTCTCGAGTGAGAGGAACCCCCGCTGTGGAGGGCAGTCGCAATTGCACCTCTCAGGCCCATCCCCACCTTCCCTACCTACGGTGGGAGGCAGGTAGGTACCTCATTGGAAGTGGAAGGAGGAGCGAGTACCTTCCTTCCCGTCTGGCGACACCGATGAGGTATCGTGGGGTAGCTCCGACTGGTCTGCCTCGACCAATGGACGCACGCGGAGGCCGGTGCCGGTTTCTTCAATCCGCAGACGGTACTTGGCAGTACCTCGAAGCGATGGCAGGCAGGGCGGTACCTGCCAAAGGTACATACCTAGGTGTCCTGCGCTGCGAGGCCCTGCGCTGCGAGGCCCTGCGCTGGCTGCAGTTGTGACGTTTGCACCAAAAATTGCGTTGCCATTTTCTGGTCTGTTCATACGGCCTCGCCTAATTCCTGTTCCCCGCCATTTCTTTGAGACCATTGGCAGCACCCAGTGGACGGAAGAGAGAGGCAGAGAGCAGAGGTGGTATACCTCAGAGGACGAAACTTCAAATGGGGTCGTATATTCCACACTCACTTCATCATATCCCTTCTGGCTACCTACCTGCTATCATAGATACCTACCTAACTTTCCATCCTTGTTTTATACTTCTGTCCGTCCTACCTACTTCTGTCCGTCATCGTCGCCTCTGTCCGTCGTCCGTCGTTGTCGTCCGTCACTGTCCGTCGTCCTCTCTGTCTTATTTTCTTCCTTCTGATTCTTCTTCCTTGCCATTATACCCTCTTCTCTCGTCTGATCCCCAGGCTCACAGCATCCTCGCAGACATCGGCCCAACAAATACGGCCTGCCCGGCCTAGCCCGTAGCCCGCCCGCGCGCATGCTCGCTCAATCGCATTTTGCCCGGACTTAGAGTTTTTGCCCTTGCTTGCCACCGCCCCGGTCGCAACCCCGACCCCCGAGTCGCAGCTGCCCGCCTAGCAGGCCACGCTATCCAGAAGCCGCCGCGTCTAGACCCCGCGGCACCTTCCCCCAAGTTTTCGATCCGCTGTCACCGCCTACCATCGAGCGATCGGTCTTTTTGCTCCTCCATCCCGAGCCTGCGACCGACATCACGATCCTGTGAAAAACCCATCGTCTGACCGTCAAGTCGCTACGTCGTCAAGTCGCTACTTCGTCTTCGAGCAGGCGCCACATGTTGCCTGTCTTGTAGGCGCACCTGACAGCCTTCCGCTCCTCCCGCCTACACCACGCCCTCTGCGCGCCCTCTCTCTATCGTCCGTCATTGCCGTCGTCTCGAGAACTAGCCACGTCGTGCCCACCATGCCCGATATCACCACGCCCGATTCCTTTCCCGCCACGCCTGATGGCCTGGTCGATCGCGATGGCTTGAGCAGCCCTGCGTCTCCCGCCTCCGCCGACTCCTCCGAAGCCAGTACCCCGCTCGAGGCTCCCGCTGATAGCATACCTGACATCCCCAAACGAGTCCCGTCGCTGCGAACCGTCTCCGATCCTCAGAACATGACTCCTTCCTCGACACCTCTCGGTATGCTGAGTAACGCCCGTCGGCCCCCGCCGACCGCCTCCGTCATGAGCATGGGCAGCATGGGCAGCGGTGCGATGAACGATATCATGGCGAAAGCTCGCGCCCTGCACGCCCAGCGCATGGGAATGCCGACCGGATCGAACCCGCCCAACAACTCCATGGCCAGCGGCCCAGCTTCGCCTGTGCCTCGACAAGCCTCGCCCGGCGGTGCCCTGCCCGGTGGTTTGCCCGGCAACCTGAGGCTTCCTGGAGGCATGGTCCGTCCTCCACCTGGCGGCATGCCCCGCTCCGCCCCTGTTATCCCCACGAAGCCGTCGCTCGCCGACAGACGGCGCCCGCAGATGAAGCTATCAGATATGGGCGGCCCCTCACCAGCATCGCCTACGCCGAAGCTCTCGGACATTCAGGGCTCCGCCAACGGAGGCGCTTCGAACGGAACGACGGGATCGAAAATGGATGATTTCAAGAAGTACATCGACTCAGACAAGGGCTGGATCACGTTTGACGGTGCTGCGACCATCACCAGGACGGGTGTCAACTTCGCCAACGGCACCACCTTCACCATCTCGTTAGACGAGGTGGAAGTCATGGACGAGCTTGGAAAGGGAAACTACGGCACTGTCTACAAAGTCAGGCATACGAAGCCGCGCGTCCCGCGGTTCGGAACCGGTCTGAGCGGGTTCAAGCATGCGACCCTCAACTCGTCGCATTCAGACCCCTCACCGGTGAGGAAAGCTGATGGGTCTGCCGAGTCATCGCCCGTGAGCCCACCGGTGGTTGTCGAGGGCACCACGGGAAGAGTGATGGCCATGAAGGAGATTCGGTTAGAATTGGAGGAGGCCAAGTTCACGACGATTCTGAAAGAGCTGGTCATCTTGCACGAGTGTGTATCGCCCTACATCATCGACTTCTACGGCGCCTTCTTCCAAGAGGGTGCCGTCTACATGTGCATCGAGTATATGGATGGCGGTTCCATCGACAAGCTGTATCAAGGCGGCATCCCCGAAAACGTCCTGAGGAAGATCACTTATTGCACGGTCATGGGCCTCAAGTCTCTGAAGGATGAGCACAACATCATTCACCGAGATGTGAAGCCCACCAACATCCTTGCCAACACCAATGGCCAGGTTAAGATCTGCGATTTTGGCGTCAGCGGGAACCTCGTCGCCAGTATCGCCAAGACCAACATCGGCTGCCAGAGTTATATGGCCCCAGAGCGGATATCCGGTGGAGGCATGGCGGCTGGCGCTGACGGCACGTACAGCGTGCAAAGCGACATCTGGAGTCTGGGCTTGACCATCATCGAGTGCGCCATGGGACGATATCCTTACCCGCCAGAGGTATCGTCGACGATTTTCAGCCAGCTAAGCGTGAGTGTGTCAAACACTGTCCGAAGATTTAAACTGACCAGTTGCAGGCAATCGTTGAGGGCGAGCCCCCCGGCCTGCCTGAGGAAGGCTACTCCGACACTGCGCATGACTTCGTCAAGCGTTGTCTTAACAAGGTCCCTAAGGAACGTCCGACCTACGCGATGCTGCTCCAGCACCCCTGGATGCAGCCATTCTCCAAGATCGAGACGATCGCCGAGGAGGCGGAAGAGGGCGAAGAAGCCGATGCAGTCGCTGACGCTGTTGGCAAGATCACCCTGTCGTCCGGTACCGAGGACGAAGAGGTTGCGGAGTGGGTGAAGTCAGTACTGGAGCGCAAGCGGAAAGGACTCGACCCGAGCGCCGCCTCGCGCCCCGCGCTGCACGCTGCACCCCTCGATAGTGTCAGCCCGACCGCCAGTCCCGCGGTGGGATCTGATAACAGACTGGGGTAGATGTTGTCATGGAGAAGAGGCCAAGCCTTGCGGTTGGTGGGGAGGTTTCTGATTTTCACAAAATTCCCCATGCCGACCGAGCCGGCCTCTGTTGGCCTTTTATTCTCGTTTCCCCCCTTTCTCTCCCTTTTGCGTGTCATACCCTCAATCCAAGTATTTCTACGTTGCATCACCAGCATATACCACTGGTTGGCAGGGAGTGTTTGCCTTTGGCGAGATTTTTCCTTTTACGTTTCTGTGCGGCACACACATCTACAGCGCTCGGGTCCGCCCAGTATACGACATGGACGGCGTTTCCAGACTTGGCATTTTCGATTTTCCTTGACAAAAACCTCTTTTGACGGTCATGAGATGGGAGAGAGAGAGGAAGAGAGAGCGGAGGGATTCTCACGAGTTTGCTGAGCTTACGACGAATGAGCGAGGGGGGGGGGGGGAGTACACGACAGAGAACATTAGCGTGGGCGAGAGACAGAAAAAAGAAGAAACGTGGCAACCCAAGACTACAAGATGTATGCGTTCGTTTTGCGAGTAGAAGACTCGTGAGAAGAGGTGTGAGACGGTCTTCGCGAGGAGCCAGCTTGCAGGGTGGTGGATAGGGAGAAACGATGCAAATCTGAAAATAAAGAAGTCCTTGTTGGCATGCTCTCAACCTGGAAGTGACGTCCATCGTGGTACGCATATATCAGGGCTGGTGTGAGATGATGACGACGGGTGATTTTATGGGTCGTGTCTCCTGCTTGTTGACAGACTTATCAGGCCATATCTCCTGTCTTTCTGAGGATAAGCTGACTCCTTGTGGTACGATCTTGGCCTTGGAGGCCACGACTGAGGAGGGAATCGAAATGCCATGATAACTCTCCGTCCCAATCGGCCCGTGGTCTGAAGTAACCGTCATCCCAACATCTCCGGACCCCATGCGAAGCGGAAACACGGATAGAAGGACGGACCAGGGGCCAGGCCAGCACACATGTACATCACGTAGATCTCTACTTTCGCCGGTGCTTTCGCCAGAGGCAAGCCGTTAATGAGAGTTAATGAGAGGGGAAGGACATAATAGTCTCGCCCTGCAAACAAGCTGGTAAAAACATCTGCCTATCTGACCAGAGATGGGACTTACCCCCTTTGGCGCTCGTTCTGGCTGCTCCTCATCCCGATCCTCGAACGGTCCTCGTCTCTTCTATTTGGGCTTTTGCTTCCATCTGCAGGGAGAGGATGACGAGAAGCAACCTGGTCGCGCAAAAACGATCAAAGCTCCTAAACTCCTCCAACTAGAGAGAATTAACAAAACTCCAAGGCCCATCACCAGAAAGAAATCGCCAAACTCCTCTATAAAATCTGAACTTCTAACGAGAGCCCAAATACCCACTACCGCATCCAGCGGGGGCCGGGGCGGTCCGTGGACCGTTGGATGGCCCGCATTTCGTCCGCGCTCCTCTGGGTGATCCGGCGGAGATGCGGGTCCGATGCCGGATCTGCGTGGAACATGGCTCGCGCCCGAACGTGCGAGTAGCTCCTGCCGGTTCTGGCCAAGTCGCGCGACCTGTCTGGTGGGTTCGGGAACTCGTGTTGGGGGTAGCCGTAGTACGAAACCTCCTGCTGGTACCTAGGGAGTCTCGGTTTCTGCGGCTGCACCAGCTCCATTGGCTGCACATGCTGGATCGGTTGCATTTCGAGGCTATCGATCTCCGAGGGGGTGATGTGGCGCGATACGTCGTCGGGCATCTCCGGTATGCTATCGCCGAGTGTGTCCCTGATGGGGGGCGGCATCATGGCCCAGAACTGGGTCTGGTAGTTGTCGCCGATGGTGCCGATCCAGGCGAGGATCGTGGCGATGAGGAGGAACAACACAGCGGTGTAGGTCAGGGCGATGGCCGGGATGCCGAGGTGGGCCTCGTGGTTCTTGGCCAGGAAGTGGTTGCGGGCCATGACGAAGGTTGCGCTGAGTGTTTGTTAAAAAATGATCTTCGCGGGTAGAGGGATGGATGGACGGAAAGGGGTAAGGGGCGGACGTACGTTGCGAGACCGACAGCGGTTGCGAGAATGGCCCAGGTATACGTGTAGAGAATCCCAAGGGTCTTGTACCCAATGCGGACCATCGTCAGGTCCCACGTCGCGAGGCCGAGGAGGACAAAGTCAGCGATGAGGGCGCCGGTGAACATGACGTAGGTGATGCGGGACATGTCGATGATCTGCTTGTCATATGTGCCGGCGCCGTTGGGGTCACCGAGGACCTCGTCGTGGCGCGCGCCCCAAGCCCAGCTGTTGCCCGAGTAGGTGAACCTGGTAAGCTCCTTGTTGGGGCCGGTCTCCGCCTCCAGGAAGTAGAGGTTCTGGAGGATGGGCTCGTTTCCGATACCAGCCAGCAGGGGGGGCAGAAGGAACGCGATCGAGGCCCCGGTGAACCCCACGATGAACCAGCTTAATGTCTTCTCTGCGTGGTTAATGTGACATTAGTATGTAATCTTCCGAAAGGCATTGAAGGGGATGGGGTTTCTTACTGGCACTGAACTGTTTGGCAGTGAGATGCCACTCCCTCCAAACCGGGCTCGGCCAGGAATGGGTCTTCTTCTGTTCCTCCAGAGGACGTTCCATTTTGCCTCGGTTGTCAGGCGTGGTTCGTGTTTCTTGCTCCGGAGAGTTTGAAATCTATCTTGCTGCGTCGTTTGGGTGGTATTGGGAATGGGATATATGAAGGACGCCGAGGGTGGACGACGAGTTGGAGGGAGTGTGTCTGTTAGAGCGAAGAGGTGTTTTTTAGTCGTGGGTTGTTGGTTTGATCTACTCTTGAGCAAGTCTCATCGCTTCACACAAAAGACTCGAGAGCTGGAGTAGTTGTCAAGTGCGAGAAGGCTTTGCTCGGAGAGGATCAGAGGAAAGACTTGGTTGTTATAACCTTTGAAGAAAACTAGTGTGATGTCCAGGACGAAGAAAGATTTCGGGTCTTAGGGGAGAGGTCTGCACTCTTTTTTGCTGTCCCTAATTGGCCCTTGCCTTTTACTTATTTAGGGACAGAGGGCGGAGAAAGACTGTAATTGACAAGAAAACCCCTTTATCTACTATGATCATGAATTTCGTGTCGGGGTGGCGCTGGAGATACCTCAACTCGGAGGTAGGAACAGTGTAAGTTGGTTTGTAGGTACTGCGTCCCTATATAGCGCCGTACGCCATGCCCCAGGGAGCTTTCTAGAGGGTTAGACACACAGTAAATAGTCCTCTTGATGGTGTTAATAGAAGGTAACCAACCAATCATGAATTTCGTGAACCCTTAGAGTGTTAGAGTGGTAGAGTGACCTACCTCATGTGCTGCTCCAGAACAGGCACCCAACCTTAAATCCCGATATGAAAAATCTAATTTAGTAGTGAGTTCAAAATGGCTTTTTTCTCCCACTTGATTTTTTTTCTCATAAGTGAGTCTGTAGTATATATCCAGGTTTCGAAAAGAGAGAATGTTGATGGCGCCCCGGCTCGGCTTTCCTTCCTGGGGTCCGGCTCGGCCTTCCAGTCTCCATGCTTTATTTACGATTGCTTGCGGGGTTTGGGCAACAATAACCGACCCCGGCGCTCTCCGAGAAACTTCACCCAACACTGCAACATCAGATACCTAGCAGAGTACGAAAGAGGCCAATATTGCCAATTACGCTGAGCGAAGTCATTCTTCGATGGCCAGGCAATCGGTATTATCAGCAGACTGACAAACGGAGATTGCCCGCCTAACGCCACGCCGATAACTGACGATGTCTCGGCCGCTAGCTCGCAGCAGCGGTGGCTGTTGGACATGTCGCATCCGCCACAGGAAGTGTGACGAATCCTCGCCGGCATGTAAGGAATGCACCGATCGACATATTCAATGTCATGGGTATGGTCCAGAGCCCGACTGGGTCAAGGATCCGGCTAAGCTTCAAGCGGAGTTACACCGCATCAAGCATGCCGTCAAGCAAAACTTCCGCCAGACTCGAAAACGCCAGGCCGCAAATAGCCCCCGAAGGATTTTGAATGCCTCGACCGGTTCCTCTGAGACGACTTCTCTGTCAATCCCAGCCGCGGACTCTGAGTTCCGAGAAGCGGAACTGCTGATGTACTACCTAGACTACATATTTCCACTGCAGTACGCATACTACGTCGACAAACCAGCTACTGGGGGTCGAGGGTGGTTGTTTTGGCTTCTCTCCAAGAGGGGCCCCTTACGGCATGCCGCTTTCACTCTTTCCGCCCTCCATCAGCACATTTCATCTCGAAATAAGACGGAGGAGATGGAGTCGGAGCTCATCCGTTATCACACCAATGCCATGCAGAAACTGCGGCATGTCCTTGGCCACTGCGAGACGGACGGATTCGCGAGACACCCTGAGCATCGGGTTGAATTTCTCACTTGCGGAACGTTCCTCATTAGCTTTGAAGTACCCGTTCCCGTGGTCTGCTTGACGCAAATGAACCTGGTATGCTGACTTCAAAACTACCTAGGTCTTCCAGGGAGGTACTTCCAAGTGGGAACCGCATCTGAATGCCCTTATATCGGTCGCTAGTCAGGTAGACGCAGAAAACATTGCCGGTCTACCTTCCCAATATCCACGGCCAGAGATGGGGTTTCAAAGAATGATAGCAGCCGCCATGCGCTTCCAAATGGCTCAGTTACTTTGGTTTGAGCTAGTTTCCTGTGTGGCCACAGGCGTGAAGCCCAAACTTCCCTATCGGCATTGGTTAAAGCTTGATGAGCTCGATCTATCTTCCGTCATGGGCTGCCAGAACTGGGCTATGCTCGCCCTTGGGGATGTCGCCTTGCTAGAGTCCGAGCTGGATGAGACAGATTTGGCCACCTTGACGGGCCGTATATCAGCCATATCAAGTAGACTTGAGGAAGATATCAGATATCTGGACGAAAGACAACGGGAGGTTCGTTTTTTTCTTTTTTTTTTCTTCTTCTTTCTTTTTTATGTGACAACATCCAAGTCCTAAATATTTGCTGACAACCATCAGTTAAAAACACCATCACTATGTCAGTCAGTAACTCGGGTTTACGCGACAACCGTCCTGTCCCAGCTTCGCGCATTTTCAGCAACACCAGAGACCTTTGCAAATGAAGTTGGTGAATCGATCGCAGAGGTCATTCGTTCTTTGCAGAATGTCCCGGACTGGGTATCTCTAAGAGGTGTTACATGGCCATTGGCAGTGGCCGGGTCTCTGGCAAGGCCCGATCAACAGGCATACTTCGAAGGGCTGTTGGAGAAAATTCTTGACACCTCTGGGACAGGTTTCACCAACTGTGGTACGGTGCTGCACATTCTGAGGGAGAGCTGGGAGCACCAAGACCCTGAAGGCCACGATATTAACCCAGCTAGAAGCGCAATGAGGAGGCTAGGGATTAGTGCTCTCTTAGTATGAGGTGGGGCGGCAGCATTGGACTCTTCATGGTCGAGTGGAGGTAAGCTTGCCCAGGCATGACAGCCCTAGCGTTAAGGATCCTGATAGTTGAACCGTAATTCTTCGTCGGTTTAACTCTCACCTGTCCAGTTCGGATGGCTTCTTTATGACAGGCAACCTCCATACATCAGATCACTTGAAGCAACGTTTCGGGGTTAACACCGTTCTTAATTCAATCTCCCTATCAAATCTCACCCAACCTTCCGAGACAAGCCCCATTAATACAACCACCTGAAACAGATAGAACCACAACTCAACCCAGCCATTGTCCGCCGCACATTAGCAACTTATCTGATATCCGCGTTCGTATCCAATCAAATCTGCGGAAGACACTATGAACGAGGTGACTGCCAGAACTAAGTCTTTCAGTTGTTACGCTCCTTGCGGAAGTGGTCTCTAGCCTTCTCCCGAGCTCTTCCTCGCTCAGTGCTGGCGCAGAAGACGTAGTTACCGTTGCCTCTGGTGCAGAGGATATTTTCCCGCTCTGCTCCCAAGTCAGAAATAGTCCTTTGCTTAGGTCCAGGCCTAGGTGTCAACTCACGGAAAGTAATGATCTCATCCTCGCTTCTGGCACAGAAGGCGATGTCTCCGTTCTTGCAGTCAGGGGCGTCACGAGTGCGGCCACGATCTCCGTCGCGGTCACCATCGCGGTCCCCATCGCGATCTCCATCGCGCTCGCCGCGGCGGCGTCTGCACTCCCTGTCGCGGTCGCGGTCGCCATCGCGCTGTAGACATCATGATCAACACCGGACTCACGAACTCAGCACTGCAAACCATAGAACAAACACACTTACGTCTCTTCTTCTGTAGCACTCGCATCGGCGCTCACCAATGTCCCAGTACTCATCGAGGGCACATCGCTCGATTCTCGTCCACTCCTCAGCCAGCTGCCTTATGAACTCTTGCTGGTTGCGGTAGGCGCAGAAGAGCTTGTTGACATTGTCGTTGCGGCAGTACCTGCTGCTGGAATCTGTGATTGAGGTCAGGCATGTGCTCGGGTGTCTCGGGCCTGTGATGCATACCGTAGCGGGAGTATTCGTTGATGCCTCGGCCGCAGTAGAGGTCGTCTCTGTCGGAGCGGCAGTCACCCCTGCGGAAGATGTCGTCGCGGTCACGGTCGCGGTCACGATCGGCCTCAGCCGGCAGGGCGGAGACAGAAGTGAAGGCCGCGAGAGCAGCAACGAAGATGGTGGTATAGTGCATGTTGTTGGGTTGGGAAGAGTTGCGATTACTATTGCCAAAGACAGGTGGGTATTATTGTAAGAGTGTGCTGAGCTGAAAGGATTGCTTGTGAGGCTGCCTGGCTAGAGAAAGATTGTAATGTCGAGGGAGAGAAAGGCGTGCTTTATAGCCGGAGAGGACAACCACCTGAGAGCTGTTCTTGCGGGCCAGATTAGTATGCCAAGAAACCTTTGACTACCCATTGTTCGCTTCGATGGAAGCCTACCCGCAGTTGACAGCATACTCAAAGGTTGCTGGATGTGCCGCATCCCAAGGATGTCTGCTCGCTCCGGGGCATCCGCCGCCGATTTTGCTGTATAGTAAGCCAACGTAAACGACAAGATATCGTCACCGGCAGCTATCCGACAGCTCCAACCTTCGCCTTCCCAAATTCAGACGGCATGGCGCTTGAAGATAGAGTGTGGGCAATCCGTCACTGGCCCACACCACATCAAGTGGTGTTCTCCAACGGGCAGCCGAATCTTTTTTCCCCGTAAGACCGGTTTCGATATGCGAGATCGAGGGCTTGACAGTGGTATGCTTGTTTTGCAGTGACGTTGAGAGGAACTGGCAAGGATGATTGGTAGGCTCGCCGAAGCTTCGTGTTCGAATAAACTACATGAGAGCTGCGAGATGGTGTGCTGGTCAACTCTAAAATGTCTTCGAGAAATAAGCAAAGGCATAGAGCTGACTGAAAGCTGTTTGGAACTTCAAGTGTCGGCTGGGAAACTCTGGGTTCAGGCCAAATACATGCCTTCTTCTCCTATGGTACCCCTCATGTTGCCGACATGGAACCATAGTCTTGGCATGGGTGGTGCTCCCTGTAATGGAGTTACGAAACAATGCAACATCAGTCACCTCAAGAGCTAACAAGTCAGCGTGTTCTCTGGCGTTCATGTACCTGTTATCCCGGTGCCAGCTCGCCTGGATCTTTTCTCCTCTTTGAGAAATAGACCCATGATTCACTTGACAGGTCCGGTTTTAGCAGTTACAGCATCTTGAGCACCGCCAAATCTCATGTTCCATCGTTACGGATGAGAATGTTACAAGCCAATGGCAACTAATTAAGGTTCAAAACAGATAGTAAATGCCATGTGCGGACCCGTCGACATTGTGGCAAGCTGCAACCACGAGCCAGCTGCTCTGATCTGGATGTGGTATGAGCTTTGGCGGGATGGCTGATAGACGTTCCTCGTCGGTAACCGTCTGTGATATCAGACTTTAATGATCATCCGGGGAAACCGCAACCTTGACACTTAAAGCTGTGCCACGAGCACTTGGCCAAATAAGCTCTGTGAATGATCCACCAGTGCCGAGTTGGATTATGCATCTCGGCGAGCACATTTCTACTAATCGTGGCTTGGCAATGTGGTCATCAGGCTGGGATCACCAGTCGTGATGTCGAAATTCCTTAGCCCGCCTATTACTGAGAATGCCCCCTCGTTGCTTAATCGTTCGTCCAGAAGCACAGCCAGAGCAACTACAATCAAATTTCAGATTGAATCTCAAGAGAAGCTTGGCTGCAGTGAGGGTGAGCTTGGAGCTCGAGCCCGTCGCTGGCTTCACTGTTCAACGCTACCAACCCCGCATGAGGTGTTCGCGTGCCATAATCATGAACATGGCTACTTACTCCAACGGACTGAACATGCGAAGCGGCTCCTTGATCTCAAACCATGCGTCTACCGGCAAAGTTGCGGCATGCGGACCACGTTGCGCTCGGACACCCAACACTACATCCCCATTGCGAGCCTTGCGCTCAGCCACTCCCCCAGGATTCACCTCCACGAAATAAGCGCATGGCACAGCCTCCTGAAAAGGATAGCCTTGACATCGGCAAAGTTTAACTCGCCTATTCAGCATGAGCAGGCGCTGATCCGGAGGCCTAGAACTTCGCATCAACTCCCTGCTCTTACCTAGGTAGGGGCCACTACCATGCTTTGCCTGGCCGTGGCGCCGATATTGGCTCCCCTAGGTTCCCTAACATCATATGGGTAAACGACGGGATGTGCGGTAAGCCGCGATGAGACGACGATGTTAACGACGCGAGCAGGGCATAATGCTCCACAATAAAATGAACGAAACTTGCTGCTGCATGATTTGAGCACACCGTTCGTTCGGAATACCAGGAAGCTTTACAGTTGCCCAACGGACGGAGCGCAGCACGGCAAGTTCATGCCAGCTGTCCCGCATGAACGGCAGTGTTGGCATTCTATCTTCATCATGGCGTTGCCGTTCTGGGTTTATGTGGTGGTCGCGTTCGTCCGCATCCCAAGTTGGTAAGTTACGCATGTGTGACTTGGAGGGGCCGATGGTATTCTTCTGTTCCGAGGGTCGCCACGATCAAGTACTTTCACGCGAGTCCGCCGCCTCAGAAGGTTGGGTACATGATCGCCTTTGTTCCGACAACAGCGCTGGCATTGGATGACTGGCGAAGAGCATTATCAATAGGTAAGTGAATCATGTATTGAATTCGTCAAGAACCCCGGCTGAAGGGGCAGAACACGGCAGGATATCTCGGAGCCAGTGTTGTACACAGCAAATACATCCCTCGAGGATGGAGTTCTCCACGTCTCCTTCCTCTCATGTGTTGTTCGCTTGAAGCGGCGAGTCGGGAATCGCTCAAATAGGTAGGTACTCATGCAAAGAAAGCTAGGATGGAATGAAACGCGACCAGGTATTGGCCGATGCGGAAGAAACGAATACAGCCATGAGCTACGGGAGTCTGGCCTGACATCACCTGAAGCCGCCCTGGCCGCCGCCGTTGTTATTCCAGTATCCTTGGTTGCCGCCTCCTCCATAGCCGTCGTTGCCGAAGCCCTGCGGCTGCTGGCTACCGAATGCATTGTCGCTATAGCCGCCATGGGGCGGGCTCATGGGCGGAGGGCTGTGAGGCGAGCCGAGACGCGAGTAGCCACCGTTCGAAGCGGCGCGGCTCGGTGCTGCGGGGAGAGGCCCCGAAGGCGGCAGGCCAGGGCTCTGCGTCCTCAGGGGGGAGAGGATTGGCGCCGGGCCGGTCGGGGAGTCGCTGTACGAGCGCATGCCAGCAGCGGCACCGGCAGCTCCAGCGCCTGCGGCAGCGGCAACGGGAGCGGCATCCCACACGGTCTTCTCCTGGGTCGCAGGTACGCTGTAGGAGTTCTCCTGGACCATGCCGTTCTTGCTGAAGTCCCTGGCATTGTACTCGGTGCCGGTCGAGCCGTTGAAGGAGTCAGGGTCGATACCACTCTTCTGGAAGCGCTCCATCTCCAGGCGTTCCTCTTCAGCCCTCTGCTGGGCGAGGGCAGCCTCGGCGGCACCGCGCTTGCGCTGGCGGAAGAAGTACCAGAGGCCGAAGGCAATGAGAGCACATCCGACTCCGACGCTGGATGCGTAGACGGCAGTCTTGGCGGTAGGGTTGAGGGAGTCAAACTTCTCGCTCACAGACTTGCTGGGCTCCGCAAGGAGGGCCTCCTTGACAGTCGAGTTGCCCCTGTGAGAACATTAGTCGACATGCCATGGACGCGGAAGACGCGAAGTGCGAACTTACTCGGAAATCTTGATGCTCTCCCAAGAGCCGGACTTGTCGCCGAACGAGTACTCCTTGCCAGAGCTGTAGTCGGTCACCTGCGCAGACTTGACGTACATGGTGTAGGGACCGGCGGCGTAGTCGGTGTCACCTCCGGCCCACTCCCTGGTGCCCTGCGCCATGCGGGGATCACCGCCGGCCCAGATGCCGAGACTGAGTCGCATGGGAGTCTGGGGGTAGGTCTGGGTGTTGTTGGCTTCCTCCGCCTTGAGGACGCGCACGCGGTTGCCGTCGATCCACCACTCGAGCTGCTCCTTGGTCCAGATGCAGGTGTAGTTGTGGAACTCGTCGTGAACGCTGGTAGCGACGGGGTGCTCGCCGTCGTTATGCCAGTCCTGGATGCCCTTGCCGAAGTAGTTGCTCAGCGCGTCGTTTTTCACGCCCAAAAATTCCCAGTCGACCTCGTCCAGGGTGTCGCTGAGCCACATCATGGAGCTCACAATTCCCTTGCCGGTGGCCGCTCTCAGATGGACCTCAGTGCGTCCGAAGAAGAAATAGAACTTGGTACGAATAGTGGGGGAGTCGCCCTGCTTGGTGATGGTGAACTCGGCGCCGTTGTCATTGGTGTACTTGACGGGGCCGACGGTGGTTTCCCAGGCGTCGGTCGACGGCGTGGCGTTGAAGTTGAAGTTGAAGTCCATGCCGAAGGCCGGGTCGGCAGGACATGTCGTGTTCATCGGGTTACATTTCGTCGAGACTTGGGCGAGGGCGGGCTGGGCGAGCGACGCCAGCAGCGCCACAGCCCAGAGAGTGTATCGCGACAGCATTGCTGTTAGTCGGGGTCAAGTCTAAAGACCTGATAAAAGAGCGGTCGAGTCTGAGGTGATGAGATATCAGACACTTGAAGTTGAAACGGTCCCGATGGCTTTGGCAATCACAAAAAGTCGGTAGCAAAGCAGCGAGACGAGAAAGGAAGATAACACGGCGAGCCCGCAGCAACGTGTAAATCAGTCAAAGAGTGACGAGAATAGGGTGATGGAGAGAGAGCGTGCGCCCGTCGTTTGGGCCAAAATAAAGGTGCTGCAAAAAAGGCACGAAGTCGCAGAAGAGGCACCCTGCTGCTAGATACCTACGAACGAGGAAAGAGAGGAAATGAGCGATCTCTCGCGGGCTGGCGGGATTCACAAGTTACTAATAGAGATGGAGAGATGGTGGGGGGCACCCAATTTGAGTTGAATAGCAAGGTGGGTATCTACCCATCTCAATACCGTGTGTTGGACGGATAATGCTGGCACAGATACAATGGACATGGAAGCGAATTGAGTTGCCTTCAACTCGAGCTATGATAGGAGGCGGCCTCATCTCGACGCGGGCGAAGCGGAGCGGGCAGAGCCAAGACAAGCCAGGGGATGCTTGGAAAAGCGTGACAAGCGGACATGGTGATTTAAGGGGGTGCCAATGTTGTCGCTCCTCTCGCGGGATCCTCAAAAGTCGCATCTGCAACGGGCAGCGTTTCCGCACCATAGCCAACCGGGCTTAGCGCCCAGGGCTATCGGTCGAACCAGAGAGATGTTCACTGCCGCTGTGCAACCGGCAGTGCAAGGTTGGCGGAAAGGAAATTGTTGTTGCGATTGCTAGCAGACCCAACTGGGCAGCTGTGAAGATTATCCCCGAGATTGTCGGTGGACCGCCCCCATTAAAGGCGGCCCTCTTGGCCCGCGCGCAAAACGGCCCTGAAGGACGAAGAAAGCTGTCTGCGTCATATCTTGGAGGTATTGGCGTGGAAGACAAACGGAGGAGGTACTATGTATCCCGAGGCTGGTCATTGTGATGTTGGACATGGACATTGTTTGTGTGTGGTCGGGTTCGTCCAGAGTTCGAAACCATAACAAATGCGACCATCCGCCACCCGTTCCACGAGGAAAAGAAACGCGGATGTGTGTGACCAAAATCATTCTCTCGCTGCGGCATTGGAGGGCAAACGGGGGCGATTTCAGGAGTCGATCCGGCCGTCGCAGTCCGGAGATCTCATAGACACCACACCTGCCCAAGCCGGAGACATGAAACTTGTCACCGCCAAGCCAGTGGCCGAACCCGCTCGAGATCCACGAACCTCAAGCCCAGAAAAGCAATGCTATGGAGCAGCGGTGAGGTCGTTCCGAACCGAGGCGCAGGCAAAAAAGATGCGACAGCGACAGCTGGTTACGGCGTTCGCGCGTGCGCGTGTGCCACAGTCCACTGACTCGAGTTTGTTCGGTCCAAAAATACTACCCTCTTGAGTCTTGGCGGTGTCCAATTCAGGCCGGCCTCGTGATGGTCATCGGACGAAGGCCCCGAAGACGAAGCTGTTGCTTCATTCAGCCTTGCTGGGAGAAGCATCTCCATCTTGAGCCCGGATCTCAGCTCTGAGAACACGAGGTGATGCTGGACGCAAGGCGCCCAATGACGAGCAAACACCGAGGCGATCTGCCACTTGTTTGTGAATGATGTCCCCAGCGTCGTCGCGAGGGCCCGAAAGCTGAGGGCAAGGTGCCACAAATTGCGGAGCGCAACGGACTGAAAGTGAACGAGAATGGCAAGTGAGTGACGATCAAAGGATCGAATTTTTCAAACAAAAAGTGGGTGGACGTTGAGCCTGTAAGTCGTTTGGACCGAACCGAGATCAAATGTCATGAGCCCGGAGAAATTGCGTTGGGAAACTTGGATGTCTGAATGAATGCCTTTGTTGGTTCGAGTAAGGACCAAGTACAAGCGGCAACGAACAAAAGAGAGCAGTGACCTGTTTGTAGGTGAATGAAAGTAACTGCCACCAATCCGTTTGCCTCTGGCTGTGACTCTTTACGGGCCCAGGAGGTGAATGGTGAATGCGATGAGAAGAGATATGGGAAAAACGGGAGTTGAACACACGGTTGTTTTCTGGACGAGGCCTCCAGTCGCCATAAAACTTCTCGCGGATTGCTTCATGTTGTTGTACGGATAATTGCAGTGAGACGCTTTCAAGGTCAGAGTGAGCAAAGCAAGTGAGTGAGTGAATGAGTGAGTGAGCTTGGGTGAGTGAGGGGAATCCTCGGATAACCGGCGCAGGGCGGCCCAAGCGCCTGGGTCAGTGACGGCCGAGACCCACATTCTTAAGATGATTGAGCTGCCGCTAAAACGCAGGCACGCAAGCGCAGGATTTTCGGCCGTTGCCGCTGACAGACTGACAGACGCCTCTGGCTCTTGTTTTACTTGCTTGTTGTAGTGTAGGTCTTGCCTTGGCTGGGCCGATCTCGGCCCAAAGTCAAGCCACCACGACGCATTCCTTCTTGGCTTCCACGTCTCTGGACACTATATTCGTACGTACGCTAAAGAGACGATGAGAGATACAAACAGCGTCCCGGTACCTGTATTGCAAAGAAAAAAGAACCCTGAAAAGCTGTCTGTCATAACTTGAGAGAGGGAATCAAGACTCAAGACGATGCCAACCCCAATCTCGGCAATCTATCCGGGCGAGCCCACATTGTCCCCCAAACTTCACCAAACAAGTGACTCACGACGGCCCAGCGCGCTTCCGATTACGCGGCAGTGGGCTTCTTCAAGACGGAACGCTTACCCGAGGCGTAATAGTCGCGGCCAAACTTGTCGATTCCGCCCTGTCCCAAGCTGTCCCAGGGCCAAACGACATGCCTAGATGAGATAACGCAATGCCAACCCCTAGACGAGCCGGCGGGACGAGACTAAAGTTTTTCTTCCCCTTCCCTGTCTCTGTCGTTGTCGCCGTTCATATATTGCCGGTCTAGGCCCGTCAAGGCTTGTTCCTCGTAACTTCCCATTGATCGTCTTCCGGTGCCGCGTTCATCGTGTTTATCCTAGTCTTGGCGTTGCCCAATAGGTACTCCGTCAACACTGGAACAGTTTCCTGAATCTTCCAGATTCGAAATCAACAAAAATGTCCGTCGACAATGGTCTGCGGGTCGCCGACTCGTCGGACACCGACGCCGGCAACGAGCCGCAATCGCAATCGCAGACAACCCAGCCGAAGCGCGGCGTCATCGAGTGGCTCCGCGACGACGTCAACGTCCGGTACACCGACGTCCCCGTCCTCGCCTGCTGCCTGGTCTCCGGCCTGTGCGACAGTGTGGCCGTCAACGCGGCCGGCGTCTTCGTGAGCATGCAGACTGGTAAGTGAACAAACAAAATCCATAGGCCTCGACACGCGATGCCGGGGAGATGATGCCGCGCACCGAAGACGCTGACCACCCCTCGCCGCAGGAAACACAATCTTCATGGCCCTCGGCGCCTCCCGCCTCCCAGCCGGCGAGCCCCTCCTCTGGCTCAAGTCTCTGAGCTCCATCGCCGCCTTTTGGCTCGGTTGCTTCTTCTTCTCCAAGTCGCGGCACATCCACCCCAAGCGTCGGAGCACGCTCGCCCTCTCCTTCACCCTCCAGGCCGCCCTCGTCTTCCTCGCCGCCGCCTTCGCCCAGACCCGCGTTGTCGCCGACTTCGGCCTCGCCTCCGTCGAAGGCTCCGAGTCGAACCACGAGTTCAAGACGTCCGAGAACCCGCTTGTCATGGTGCCTCTCGCCCTCCTGGCCTTCCAGTTCGGCGGACAGATCGTCACCAGCAGAATCCTCGGCTTCAACGAGGTGCCCACCAACGTCCTCACCAGCGTCTACTGCGACCTGCTCTCGGACCCGAAGCTCTTCGCCCCGCTCAAGGAGAACCCCAAGAGGAACAGGAGGTTTTTGGCTGTGGTGCTGCTGGTTCTGGGAGGCATCATCGGCGGCTGGCTGCAGAGGAGCCGCGCCGGCATGCCTGGGGCTCTCTGGATCTCTGGCGCCGTCAAGATGTTCATTGCGCTGGCGTGGATGGCCTGGGACAGGAAGGAGCCCGAGGACAGCAAGCTGGAAAAGGGCGTTGCCAAGTAACGAGATTATGGAAGATAGAGTGGCCTCATAGACGCGTGCCGGGACACCGTTGATTTGATCGTGCGAGCATATACCCAGATAGAAGCTCGCACTCTTCGGTAAATCTAATAATTCTCTTCCGTGCGGGAATCGGGCTGCTCCAAGTTGTCCCTCCTCTGCTGCGATGAATTATTGGTATCTTGTTGTCATCGTTAACGGGTACGTAGATTGGGGTTCACTTGCGGCTACTGACATGGCGGAAGATGGACCGAGACTTCGGCGACGTTACCGTCCCGTCAAACTTGAGAGAATCATGCCCGGACAGTGGGTACCAAAAATAAAGCCGCTTCGTCGAGCCGTACACGAATCGGCTTCTCTAGAATGGCCCAACAACACCTTAGCCAACACGAGCGTCCAGCGCGAAGGCACGTATTGCAACCTCGCCAACAGAACAAGCTGCAACGTACACCTCGGGATTCTCCGAACGTTCCCAAAAACATGATCTTCGGCGAGATATTCAGGGCACAGGCGACGTCGCAGCAGGGAACGAGCCCGGGCTTTACTTGGTCGAGAAGGTGCTCCGCCCCCTCCAGACGAGGATGTTGGACGGCGGGGTGAAGCCCCGCGCGATGTATCCCGCATCGTCCGGGTTCCTCAACCCACACCGGATGTAACCCGGATCGAGAGCAGGAACGGTATCGCAGTCTGAAGCGCCATCGTCCCTCAGCGCCGTGCCAGCGTGCGTTCCGTGTATGTGTCCCCGTGGACTCGGTGACTCGCTAATCTCGCGCGATGAGCCTTGGGTGACGGCCACCCAAGCCACAGCGTCAACAGCTCTCCCTCACCATATCACACAAACGTACATCTGTACTGCTCAGATTCCTCGTCTCGGTCCGAAGGCCAGCCAAATCATCTGATCAGGGGAACAGCCAGGCCAGCACAGCTGGGGATCCACGATCTCGGGTCTCTCTCGTAGTGTAGCTGACGCCGATGCTGCTGCCCGAATCATCGTCACAACTCACCAATGACAGCCCCCTGCATCCCTTGCATAGCCCCTTCTCACAGAACCCCTCGGTTACGATAGAGTGTCGTCGTGATTCCCTTCGTGTGCGATGTCATAGTCCATGCCCCTGTCGGATCAGCACCAACCTATCCGACAGCCCACGGGTACAAACGAGACAATCCTGAACGAGACCCTGCATGATGACCGTCTTACCTTTACAGGGAACGAAATCAGCCACCAAAGAACTGATCCTCTCAGAGGAGTGTAAAGTTGTAAACGGGCGGAATCTAGGGGTCCTGCCGAAAGGGGTTGGAACGCCGTCGCCGTCGCCTATGATTGGCCAGTCGACTAGTGACAGACCCCGGCTCACCTCCCTCCCCCCTGACGTCACCGACGATGTTGATCTCGACCGTCGATCACCAACGACAAACAGGTTTGGGGTCGCACAGGCACGAGACCCCCTCGACACCGGTGATGCTAGCTGTGCTAGTTTGCCGTTTCTCTGTCGCCGGCGTTTCGTGAGGGACTTCCACGTAGTGGTGGTGGGAAGGATCAATGACCACCTTGGCATCATTGTGCATCATGGCCAGCCAACAAATCCAATCCTCCTCCCAAGGCAGGGTCTCGGCGCCATTTCCCCCCCTGGCAGTACGTGCCTGTATCTGTAGGTACCTGTAGGGAAGTTGTCTTGCGGTGAGTTGGACAGCAGCAGCAGCGGTAGCCCGAAGTCAGTAACGTAAGAGGAGGGCCATGAATGATGGACGGATGGGACAGACCTGATATGACCGCGGAGACTGGTTGAGAGGCAAGCCGGGCCACGCAAGGTAGATATAATCTTTCAGCTTCCCGCCGAGGACCATCCATCCGACTTATCCAGCTTCCCAAGCTTTTTCGCGTCGTAAGCGTCTACGCCATCGTCAGAACACCAAGGCCAACCCCAAGGAGAAACAAGCCTTTCTTGGTCACCCTAGTCCCCCTTTTCTTTCACATCCACCGCAAATAGTCACAATGCCATTCTTCGGAGGAGGTCGCCGTGAACCCTCGCCCGAGCCGGTCCGGGAACCCACCCCGCCGCCCCCGGAGCCTCAGCGCCGCGGTTTCTTCGGCTCCCGTCGGGAACCCTCCCCGGAGCCTGTCATCCACCAGCCCGTCGCCGAGCCTCCCCCGCGCAGGCACGGCATCTTCGGCCGCCGAGACCCCTCCCCGACGCCCACTACTCGCACTTCTGCCACCACAGCCACCTCCCGCTCCTCGCTCTCCTCAACGACCTACCACACTTCCCCAGACGGCCACCACGCCCCCCACAACGGCGGCGGCGGCGGTCTCTTCCGCCGCTCAACCGACGCTTCCTCTTCGAATCGCCGGGGCCTCCTCCACAAGTTCGGCGGTGCCGGCGCCGTCGAGATGGACCCCAGCATCGTCCAGGCCCGCGAGCGCGTCATGGGCGCCGAGGCCGCCGAGAAGGAGGCCGACCGCGCCCTGCTGGCCGCCCGGGAGAGCGTGGCCGCAGCACGCGCCGAGGTGCGTCGCCTCGAGGATGAGGCCCGCGAGGAGGCGAGGCGCGCCAAGATCAAGCAGTACCACGCCCGCGAGGTCTCCAAGCGCGGCAAGGCCCTAGGTCGTAAGTTGAATCCCCTGGCCGTGAAGGATTCGCGTTGCTCCAGTGCTAACCATCCCCAGGTCATGGCGTCTAAGCATCGGACACATCAAGTCCGAATCACACCCACCCCTTCTACCACGACACATACTATTTTCATTTGTCACTTTGATGATGCCATGATTCACGTCACGGCGCGTACCGGGAAAACAATAAGCAGTACTGGAGTTGATCGAGCGACATCAAAATACCTTTCCCCCGTTTGGGTGTATTACTAGATTTACATTTGTGCGCATATCATGAGCGGCCCTGTTCTTGGAGTTTGGAACGAGTTACTATAACAGTATTTGCAATAAAACCGGCTGGCCACAATAATCTCGCCACTGCGTGCGTGTACTAATCCGCCCATAGCTCCTCCCATCTTACCCGTACTCGGACGGTCAACTCTCAACATGGCGTGGCGGCGCTTACATCGTCAGCCCACGCCGGGCGGATCACGGGCCCATGAAACAACTCAGCATCCGTCTCGGTCGCCGTAAGAAACTTCGGATCGCTTAGAATGAGGTTGCTGACGTCCACCGGCCGCCTCGGCGCCTGATTGGACCTGTCATCTAGCCATACCAGTGTGCTGGGACGACCGATGCTTTCCCCTCCCGCATGCGCGTCAGCTACCCTAACCTCCAAGTTGGTGGGTAAAACATCCGTGGGAGATCCCAGGATCCCGACCAAGCCAGAACAAGAAAGAAGAAATCCCAAACAGCAGATTGCATTGGAACGGGCTCACGAGCAAGCGACAAGGTGGCTGAGGCATTGCTCTAGAATTCCTGGGCCGAATAACCTCTCTCCAAGGATTCTTCCATCTGACGAGAGACGGAGAGAACATCTGCTTACTCGGTCCTGGACCCTGTACTTTCACCGCCTCTCAAGTCCGATTGCGACGGAAACTTTGGCCGTTTGCCGAGAGTTAGCGCAGATCGGGGATCTTCCTAGGACCGTCTCGACAATCCCTCAGCCTCGACACCCTGCCAACGCCACTCAGCTCCAACCAACTCTGGCAAGCTCTGACCGGGCAAACAGAACGAAATTCTCGCCGTGTTTTTTGCTAAGACGACGGCTGCGTAATAACAAGGCAGGGTAGGCGAGTCAAATTGATTCGCCGGATACCGCGCATGAGTGAAGCCTGGGAGCCGTGTCGCGCGGTTCTCGGAAGTCACACCGCCGCGGCTGAGGCTGGGTCCTCCGGTTCATGCTGGTCTCGGCATCCTGAGACGCTCCGCTCGGGACCTACTGCTTTATTGATGGCCGAAAGTTCACGCTGACATGATGGCACGTACGACAAGTTCGTGTCTTCAATGGAAGGCCGGTGTGTTCATTAAGCATCATCTACACTGACAAACTTTTGCTTATACAGAGCAAGGAAATGGTTCTCCCGCCTCAGAAATCTAGTAGCCAGAATGCGCGTATGAACAGCCTCCAGGCCATTTGGCCCGCCTGTAAACTCGCGCGCAATTTCAAATAAAGTTGAAGACACGCAATGAGAAGAAACCCGATCCCCCGACCGTCTGTGCATTAAGAAGAGAAAAGGGTATTTACATGAGTGCTCAAAACTAGCCGAAGCCCAAGAGGTATCAAGAACGTCATGCCAGGCCACAAGTCCCGTAGAGTGGCTAGCCGAGTGAAGGAAAAAGTCGCGTCTGCCCAAGGAGCTGGGCCAGCTGCAATAAAAGGACGTAATCGGTAAGGACGAGGCAAGACGAGGGAGAGGGGGCTAGAAGGTCTGATCCGTGGGAACGCCGACAACGCCTGCCGAGTGCAATGGTGAAAAAAGCGAAATCCCGATGCCGTCCGAAACAAGGTCCGCCCGTTCGATCGTATCTCGAGGATTGGAAATCATTCGATGCGGTTCGTGTGGTCGTCGTGCTCACATGACGGAGCAGCCCGACTCCTCGCGGTCCTTCTTGACGCTCAAAGCGACGCGGGCAGCTTCCGTAAAGGCCTCATTAACGCCGCGGTTGCGCATCGCAGAACACTCGAGGTAGCGGAGGGCATTGATGCGGCGAGCAACTTCCAATCCCTGCTCGTAGTTGATCATGGGACGCTTCTCCCGCTGTTGGCCCTCCGCGCCCTCCTCCTCCTCGTTATCGGACTCGCGAAGGTCGCACTTGAGGGCGACGAGGACGAGCTTGACGCCAGGGCAGTTGTCGGCGATCTCGCCAACCCACTTGCTCTCGACGTTCTCGAGGGAGTCCTTGCTATCGACGCTGTAGCAGAGCATGATCAGATCGGTGTCGTCTGCGATCAGGTCAGCGAAACGGCTCGGTGTATCTTTCCGGCGTGGACTCTCGTACCATAAGACAGACTGCGAAGACGGTCAAATTCCTCCTGTCCGGCCGTGTCCCAGAGAGAAAGCTCGATGTGGACATTATCAACAAAGATGTCTATGAAGCCAGGTCAGTCAGCAAGCGGTTCTGTGGAGGCGGAACGACGGCATGGAGAGGCGCGTCGCGAAGGTGAGGCATCAAGACCAAGGGCGACGGCCGAGGAAGACGTGGGAATGGTGCGTACCATGGACATAGTTCTCGAAGACGGTGGGCTCGTAGACGGTGGGAAAGTAGCTGCCGCTATCGAGTCAGCGAGCCTAGATAGCAAAGGAGAGAAAGGTATAGAAAGGAGGAGAGCGCCCGGGGGCCTCGCGGAATCCCAGATACCAGAAGCAGAGGGAAACTCGGGACTAACCCTCTAGTAAAGACGTTCAACAAGGATGTCTTGCCGCACGCGCCATCGCCACTGTGTATTGAATCAATTAGCCAGAGTCCACAGGTCGCAGCCAAGCGACAGCTCAAGGGCAAGGGGAAGGGAGGGGGGAGCAGGTCTCACAGGAGGACGAGCTTGCGCTGGACCGTCTTGGAACCTCCACACAAGGGCATCTTGGGCGAGATCGATCGAGTCGTGAGGTAGGTGGGTGGTGGTTTAGAGGCCGAGGCAGCAAAACCAAGCTGGAGCAATGCGATGCGATGCGATACAATTCGGTGCGCTGCAACAGAGGAGCAGAAAGAATATTCAGGCTTGAAGAGCAACCAGGCACTGGTGATCGTCGCCCGGGCGGTTGGCAAGTTGCAGCTCGCTCGTCGGTCGCAGCCAGGCGGTTGTTGTTTGCAGCTGGATTGGATTGGATGGGGGGTGTAACAGTTGGAGGAAACAGCAAAGGCTGGACTCGGAGAAGGGGGGAGGAGCAGTAGTAAATTGGGTGGTAACGCGGGAGGGAAGGTACAAGGTGGGGTAGGCAATAAGGGAAGGCACCTCAGTGTTACTGTGCAGTGGTCGTGGTGCAGCTGAGTGCAGACGGGAGTGACAAGCCAACGCGGGAAGACAAGAAAAGGAAGGCCCAGAAGTGAATGTGAGTGAGAGAGAGTTATGGGGATGCAGCCGCGGGAAATTGGGCTAGGAAATGGTAGGCTGCTTGCTGCTCAATTGGCGGAGATGAAGTCAGAAGGGCCGCCCACAATGGACTGACAGGGTCAAGCACTTGAAGCAAGGTACCTCTGAGCGGCAAGCCAGGGCAGTACACTAAACCAGTGTACCTTAGTGGAGTCAGTTTGCAGTGATGGGCTGGTACTTTGGCCTGGCCTGTGCCTCTGTTCAGTGGGTTGGGTGGGTTAATGGTTGCCCGGTGGGTGCCTTCCTTACTTGAAGAAGGAAAAATAAAAAGAAGGAAAGAACCTGGATGGACACCTTTTTTGGTGGGATGGGGAAGGAGCAGGAAGGAACCTAAGGAAGGAAGAGCTGAGAAGTAGGCAGGCAGGGAAAGCACCATCGGATAGGTACCTCAGAACCGGGCTCTTGAGGTTCGGATACCAATCTAGGTATTTTCCTGAGTACTTTTAAAATGTCACTGACTGAGCGCCTTCTTCCCTCGGGCAATCGCAAACAAGGCGAGCTGGACTGTCTGAGGCGCAGAGAACTGGCTGCAGGCTGGGGGCTGCACAGGCCCTGCCCCTGGCACCGAACTGTCACTGAGCACAGCACAAACTGCATCATCGTCATCATACCTAGGTAGGTAGCCAACTGGGGTGGGAAGCCGAGTATCTTTGCACTTGAAATATGAGCAAGAGTACACCAGAATGCTAGGCAGTTCATTCCAGAGTGGAGAGTATGCAGTCTCCACCATATCATTGCCTGCATAGTGAAGTGTCTTCCTGCATGCACTCAGAACAGTCTCCATCACTTAACCACACCTGGGTCTGTTGTTTCTTTTTCAATCTGTTGATGCTGCCTTCAAGATGCATTGGCCATCGGGTGTCCAGTGTTGAGAGCAGGCAGAGCAGAGAAGAGCAGTTAATTGATTACCTAAGGAGCCGTCCGCAAAGGCCCCTTCACTTCCTATGGAATTTTGGCTTTCTTCCCCTGGTCTGCTGGCCGGACCCGGAGAGCTGGTGGCGCTTGAGAACGGCCGAGCCCCTCCAGACTGCAGTCCGTCAACGCCGCGTGGCGGGAATACGTGGAGGAGGGGCTTCATGTTGGTACGTATCGACAAATCCCAACTCCGGTTCCTTCAGCCGGACCTTCCAGGCTGTGTAGGTACCTAGAAGGTCCCGTCGTTCTTGTTGCTCTGCGCTTCGCTTCCCTCCGCCTCGCCCGGACGCCGCACCTCGTCGGATCGCAGATTCAGATCACCACCGCCAAAACCCCCCGACCTTCCGTGCCTTGCTGATTATGATTAGCCCGACGCCTGCAGCAGGAGCGTTTGCTGATCTTCTTCCGTCTGCCTCGTGCCTCCGTCCCATCTTGACTGGTCCCTGGGGCTTCTCCCTTCCAGCCGGATACCCTACCTACACTACGCAATCCGGCATTCCAATTTTGACCTCCTCTCCCCCTCAGTTCCCTCCCCACCAACTGTGACAGCCAAAGACAAATCCGTAAAAATTCTGCCCTCGCGTACGACTCATTCGCCCCCCAATCGTCATCTCCTGCGAGTCCCGAGACCAAGGCAGTAATAGCCCGTCCGCTGTCAAAACAAACAAACCACACTACTCAAACAAAGTCCCCATCGTGATCCAAGGGCCACCATTCTCTCTGAGCCAGGCATATCCCGGCCAACCTCCCGCCATCTTTGCGCCGGAACCTCGAGAACCACCGAGGGCGGCGGCAGCGGCTTGGGTTCCCGTGCCTCAGACTGCGCAAAGGTCCAGGCCTCACGCCCCGACTTTCAGTCCGGCTGTTTTCATCCGTTCCTGTCTTCTAGAATTGCTTGCCGGCTTCCGTACTCCAGATGTCCTCACCATGCAAGCAGTCGCCAAAGTAGCATGTGTCTTTGGTTTCCCATGATCTGATTTACCTACACACAGGTCATGACCATATGTGGACGCTCAGTCAGCGTGGATAACATCGCTGCCTTGCCTCCTACCCCTCCCGTCCCTAACTCAGCCTCGCTCCCACCCGGCACTCCCACCCACTGCCCAGGTAACTTTCTCGTCAGTCGGCCCGCGTGGTATCGTCAGCCTCCCAGCCAACGCAGCCAACCCAGACGCTGCATGCACGATCTTACTTTGCCGCAGCACCTTGCGCATGGAGCCGCGAGGCTTTGCCACGGTCTCCAACGCTCGCCGCTCCATCGCCTGTCGGGTCCTCGCCCGACCCCTCGGCGCCTCAATCTAGGTCGCCTGGTGGCTTTGCCCCAAATTCTGCTCTCGCTCGTGCAGCCAAGTACACTGGGTCTCTGTGGTTTGAGGTGCTCTCTGACCTGCACCTCGGAATATCAAACATCACTCTAGCAGTATTCACAAAGGACTCATGCTGGAACAAAAGTGGTCATGAAAGTCGTGGAATGTATTAGGGTTGTAGTCGTAGATAGCCAACTCTCGGGAGAACATATCAAAAGTTGGCCAAGTTTCCGACGACTCCATGTATGGGCTGTATGTAGAGCGTGGGGCTTGCGTCTCTTGCTTGCGACGCTTGCGCGCCCCGCGCTCTCAGTCATCGTCTCTCTGCAGGCCCTGCCTGCCCCGACCGATTCGCTCCGCCAAGCCCATGTTGCCGGCCTTTCGATGTAGGCCGTTGACGAATTGCCTGTCGCCGCCATACTTGGACGATTTCTCCCGGGCCTGGTCATCCGCCTCGCGTGCCGCCTTCTCTTGTGCTTCCAGCGCTGCGAGGCGGCGGTCTCGGTCTGTGTCAAGGTCGGAAGCCGCTGCCTGCATGGCCGCAAGCTTCCTCGCCCTCTCCTCGTCGGCGGCTTGGTTGTTCGGCTTATCGTCGTGGTTCCTACGCTCCCGCCGCCTGTCGTGGTTGGCTTCATGGCGGGAGAAATCCCTGCGCCGTCTGTCGTGTCTGTCCTCGTCACGCGAGTAGTCTCCGCGGCGAGCGCCGCCTCTGTCCTCGTCATCGGAGTACTCCCTCCGTCGAGGACGGCGCCTGTCTTCATCGTCCGAGAGATCTCTCCGCCGATAGTGGTGTCTGTCTTCGTCGCGATGTTCACTGCGTCTGCGTGGGGGGCTTCTCGATCTGGATGACCGCCGTCTCCTGCGGTGTCTATCCTCGTCGGGGTCATCGTCGCGGTGTCTGTGGTGTCGCCGCTTGTGTCTGTCTTCCCTTTGTTTAGACTTGGACTTGTCGTCTTCGATGCCCATGGACGCGAGAAGCTGCCTGCGCTTGATCGGATCGTTCATCATGGCCTCGTACGCGGCCTGCTCCTGTCTCTTTATGGCGAGCAGGGGGTCCTCCCGGACCTTGGCCGCGGTATCTCTGGCGGTGTTTGCTGTCTGCAGGGCCATGAAACTCTCCTGCCCTGCCTGCTTCTCGAGGTTCTTGTGCTCGGTGCCCTTGATCAGGTTGTCGATGCGACGCTTGCCCAGGAGGTAGCTTTCGCGCTCCTCCGTTGTACCGGTCTGTCCATCGGTTGGGCCGCTGTAGAGGAATTCGACGCGATCGACTTTTTTGGTGTGGCCGGCGGCCTCGAGTTTCTTCTGCAACTCCTCGCGGGCGCGCTCTTCCTTGAGTTCGTTGATTCTCTGCTGAGTCTTCTTGCGCTCTTCCAGTGCTTTGCGCTCTTCCTCCCAAACCTTGGCCTGGTTCTTCAAGAGCGAAGGGTGGAAGCTCTTCTTGAGGTTGAGATCGCCACCCATTGTGCCGGTGTTCCACGATAGGTGAGGAAGGGCAGGGTGTGTGTTGCGACGACGACGACAGAAGGCGTGGGAGGAACCGAGTGGAGAGGATTACAGTCGGTATTAATGCAAGAGCGAGTGCACAGCGCAGTTGTAGTGAGGAAGAATTCGAGTGCAGAGAGTAGAGTGGTTGTAGCGAGCAGTCGGAGATGGAGTTGTAGAGCAGTTGTTGTGGGGCAAGTGTTGCGGTGTTGTAGGTTGTAGGTTGCAGGTGCAGATAAAGGTAGGTGGTTGACGTTGACAGTATTTTTGGGGGGGAAAAAGCTTTGGAACGTGCGGGTGCGGATGCGGATGCATGCGATGGCAAGATGCTGTGCCTACAATCCCTGCTCACATGGGCATTCTTATAGCTACAGATCTCTGCCATCAAGGTTTCTGGACATGGCGAGGGCTAAAAAGAATTTCAAGACGGAAAACCTTATAGATGCTTTTTTACCTCTCTGATCAAAATCTACAATCAGAAGTGATCATTTGCAAAGTGGAATTTTTTTTTAAAGTTTTTTTGAGTTTTCTTTTTTTTCTCTCTACACATGTACCTAGGCACAAGACAACTGAGCACTACTATCCGTACAGCACCTGTTGTACTTAGGTAGAGAGGGTGCCGCCTCCTGTGGAACTAGGTAGTACAGTGTGGGCGACTGGGATAGGACCTATATACGGCAATCCCCGGTCCCCTATTTGATGTCAGCTAACCTTTTCCATCTAAACGGCAGGGAGACAACGGCGACGGCAGCAACAGCAAGCACGGCGACCGACAATAGGTAATCGCGTCGACAGCAGAGCCAGGGCAGTAATAACAGCAACGATCCCTAGTAATAGTAGGGACAGTATCTGTAGGTACTGTCTATTAAGTGCTGTTACTAAGTACTTTACATCCTCTCTAATTATTCTAGTTTACTACTACTTATATTCTGGTTTTTGTTTTACTATTATCTACTATTACTACTGTTGTCCGTTGTCGCTACTGTCGTCCGTCATTGTCGCTGGGTATTCTGCCTAGGTAGATGGGGGGGACCAGTGACTGTAGTGGGGACTCTGCCCGGAGATGGTTAGTTTGTATCTAGCGGAGGACTGGGAGGCACCGTATAAGCAGTCAGATGCTTAGCAGTGCGAGGACGGCCACCGTGATTTTGTCACTGGGTGGGTCCCTCCAATCGATAAGCTCTCCTCTCCCCGCCCTCCTTCCTGCCTGCGTCAACAGCACGACGGGAGTACCTGCCTGGCTGCAATCACCAAACGCCCAAAGTTTTTGCTCGTCTTTCCCTTTCCTCATTTACGATAATATCCAGGTTCGGTCGCCAACTGCATCCGTGTAGACGCTACAGAGCCAGCCTTATCTCGGCCGCACGGAAACCACCACCAACATGTCTGACGACGAGGATTTTATGCAGGAGTCGGACGAGGAGCAGTGAGCGCCTCTCGAATCTTTTCTGGCATTGGCTTCGGACCTTCCTCTTGCTAACCTACAACCCACCAGGTATGACTTCGAGTACGAGGAGGACGACGACGACGAGTCCGGAGACGTCGGCATCGAGAACAAGTACTACAACGCCAAGCAGCTCAAGCTCACCGATCCCGAAGATGCGATTTCCGAGTTTCTAGGCATACCACCTTTGGAGGAAGAAAGGGGCGAATGGGGCTTCAAAGGCCTGAAACAGGCCATCAAGCTTGAGTTCAAGCTGGGCCAGTATGACAAGGTACGTGGAGGCCGAGGAGAGACGAACGACGGGTGACGCTGACACTGGAGCTAGGCGACAGAGCACTACGCGGAGCTCCTTACGTACGTCAAGTCGGCCGTAACTCGAAACTACTCGGAAAAGTCGATCAACAACATGCTGGACTACATTGAAAAGGGCTCGGACGGTCCGAAGGCCGTCGCCTGCGTCGAGAAATTCTACTCCCTCACCCTCGAGAGCTTCCAGAGCACCAATAACGAGAGACTCTGGCTCAAGACCAATATAAAACTCGCCAAGCTGCTTCTCGACCGCAAGGACTACGGCACGGTGTCCAAGAAGCTCCGTGACCTGCACAAGGCCTGCCAGAAGGAGGACGGCAGCGATGATCCCAGCAAGGGCACCTATTCTATGGAAATTTATGCCCTCGAAATTCAGATGCATGCCGAGACTAAGAACAACAAGCAGCTGAAACGGCTGTACCAGCGCGCCCTGAAGGTCAGGTCTGCGGTGCCCCATCCCAAGATCATGGGAATCATCCGCGAGTGTGGCGGCAAGATGCACATGAGCGAGGAGAACTGGGCCGAGGCACAGACCGACTTCTTCGAGTCTTTTCGCAACTACGACGAGGCTGGCTCGCTCCAGCGCATTCAGGTCTTGAAGTACCTGCTTCTAACCACAATGCTCGTCAAGTCGACAATCAACCCCTTCGACTCGCAGGAGACCAAGCCCTACAAGCAGGACCCGCGTATCACGGCCATGACGGACCTCGTCGACGCGTACCAGCGCGACGACGTCCACGCGTACGAAAACGTGCTTCAGAAGAATCAGGACATACTTGCCGACCCCTTCATCGCCGAGAACATCGACGAAGTAACACGCAACATGCGGACCAAGGGTGTCCTGAAGCTCATCGCCCCTTACACGCGGATGAAGCTGGCTTGGATCGCCAAGCAGCTCAAGATCTCCGAGCCGGAGGTTCAGGACATTCTAGGCTTCCTCATCGTCGACGGCAAGATTGACGGCAAGATTGATCAGCAGGCCGGCACCCTGGAGATACACTCTGACGCAGATGGTGACCGCACCAAGGCCATGCACGAGCTTACGAAGGCCGTCTCGAACATTTACTCAACCATGTTCAAGGACGGTGATGGATTTAGGACGATAGAACACCCAACAGACGAGCAGAGTATGGAGTTCATGAGTGCCTACCAGCCCAGGAGCGGCGGCTCGCGAGGACCCCCAAGAGGAGTTGGACGGAAGGGCAAGAACGCGGTTCCATTGTGGAGTTGAGGAGACCTTGCAACAGTGTTGAATAAGCCCGACCGAAGCTTGTTGGCGGGCTTTGGCATTCTCATGAGTCGGAACTCTTCATTTTAGATCGTCTGCTGGGTCCTCGGACAGGACCGAGTTGACGGTATTCCAGAGAGAGGTGGAAAGATACCAAAAGCAACGCAGAATATGACAGATTTCCTCCCCGTCCACACGCACGGGGAGCCCACGCACAAACATGGTCAGCTCCGCGCCCTGGTGACAACCGCGCTAGAGAAGGGAAGGAGGCCGATGCAGCTTCCCGCTGCACGGCGCTCGATTTGTAGGCTTCGTCTTCGTGGAACTCAAAGAAGGTGGGGGTGTTTGGGATGGGGAGCAAAAGACC
Organism: Colletotrichum musicola; assembly: GCA_014235935.1. Lineage (NCBI taxonomy): Eukaryota > Fungi > Ascomycota > Sordariomycetes > Glomerellales > Glomerellaceae > Colletotrichum > Colletotrichum musicola. The sequence continues at coordinate 21,180 of WIGM01000066.1, read as the reverse complement.
CGGGGCATGCGGATCGCCATTTAGTTGGCCCAGGGCACTATGGGAAAGTCCACAGCGGGACCTCGTGTGGCGGCTGGTTACCGTGTAGACTGGCGCACTGGGAAGAATGAAGAGCATATCTCTATATGGGCAGCATGAGCAGTCAATTGCCAAGGCACGAGCACAGAAGACGTAGGAGGGGGGAGCACAGTAGCCACGGCCATGTCCGCCTCGTCCCCCCCCAGGTGTCGAACCTGAAAGTAGTTGAACCATGACTGACGATCCAGATCTCCGGTGTATCTCTCTAGTTCGAAATCCCACCTTCCTTGGCCTCCGTGGACAAATTCTATGGCCGGCGGCGGCAGGGAATGGTCGCTTCGGCGGCTGACAAACCCGGCAGGGTCGTTCCAATGCCACTTCGTCTACATCAAACAGCAAACTCTGCGCGCCACGGATGCAGGTGAAGATTGGGGCCCCGATGGTTCCTGGCAGAGCGTATCAGAAACCCTCTGGCTGGCTTGCCTGCCTGCCCCCAACCATCCATTCCCGCGCGCCCAGGTCGACAGCCAGCCGGCGCGCCCACGAGGGCCGGACGGAAACCCCCCTGATACCCGATGCCACCAACGGATGTTTTTGACGCTCTCCCACTGGCTATCCGTCCGGCTGGCTGGCATTGGCATCTTTTGTCCCGGCTCTGCCACCGCTGTCGGTTGCCAAATCTCGTGGTTCTCGGGAAAGCATCCCGATGCTCTAATGCAAAACGTGGAACGTTGTCACACCACACAGCATGCAGTCCATCAGCCAAGCATCTATCTCATCGAAACAGATACGACTTCCTTTCCAACCAGACGGGGCGGGGGAGGGGGGACATTCTTCTCTGCCTCGTCCCGTGCTACCGTCCCGCCGTGAATGTCAAAGCAGGCGATCGATGAAGCCCGCCGCCCACTCGAGACGTACGCACTGCAGTGGCCGTGGCGTCTGCGGCCTGTGTTGTACAACGAAGCAAGCGGGTGGGATGGTGTGCTCCGCAACCCGCTCTCGCACTCGGCCGATTACAGCCCGGGTGTATGACAGACGCGGCAAAGAGGAGCACGCCTGCGGCAAAAATGGGCCGCAGAAGAAGGGACTACGTCGTGACAGAGTCGAATGGCACCGAAACCAGCGGATGAAAGCTGCAGATCGGTTGCACAGGGGGTCGGGGTGGCGGACAAGATAGACAGACGACGAGGGTGCTTCCCATGGTATGCCTGGTCCGGCGCGTGTACTGGTCCGCGTGCTGGCTGCTTGCATCCTGCAATCACCGACCTGAATAGGTCGTGGGGGAAGCACAACGTCCTATGCCCATGTAGCTCTGACGTCCCAGTTCTCTGATGAAGCTGGATACGAACCAGGACGAATGCCGACGGGATTACGACAGCCCTCGTCGCTAAATCTCTCTCTCAGGCGGTTGTTCGGTCGAAAAGGTCTGGCACTTCTGGAAAACGCAAGAGGCCTGCCTCATCCTTGGCTAGGCCAAGAGCTGTTTGTGAGCGTTTTTCTGCAGCCTGCCGTCCGAGTTTGACCACATATCTTGCGCAACAGACAAGAACAATTCCCTCCTATCAGCTCGTCACCACCTCCATCCCATCGGTCCCCGCTTCTTCGCGTTTGAATTCCTGCGCTAGAAAGACGCTACCAGATGATAGCGAGATCTTGTCCCTTGTTTTTTCCTTCGCCGCACCGGGGTATAGACGGCTGATCAGCGCAGGCATGGCTCACCGACGCAGGAGACGGCGAGTAGGAAACGAGACTCGCGGCACCAGGTCCACACCGATGAGAAGTCAATTCTAACGTTCCTCCACCCGTGGACTCCAAATTTAAACGCCTTGAAAGAGACAAATGCGTTATGTCTCGAGGGCTTAAGAAGCGAGGCAAGTGATCATGCCCAATGCGCGCGAGCAGGGGTCCGTCGCGTTGGAAGGATGAGCTGTCATATCGCCAAGGGCATTGGTTGCTCAGGAGGCGTTTCTTTGGAGGGGGGCGAGGATGAAGGAATATTTCTTGCAGCTCCAGCTGTGCAGCTGCATGATAGACGCGTCCGAAGACGGGAGGAGGGATGGATGGGCGGCCTGGGGGAGAACCCGGCGTGCTCTCGATGCACCTTCGATGCCCCTCCTCTCCCTTTTCCCCCTTTCCTCCATCTTTGGCAATAGAGAAGGATCTAACCAGATTGTAAAGCGACGGGACGATGCGGGATGGGTGGCGGGAAGGCGTCCAAGTGAGCAAACAATGGGACTGACGATGTGACCTTGGTGGCGAGTGTCTCGTGGTGTTGCGACCCCATCAACTTTTGCCATCGGGCTGGAACTTGGAAGCCCGTCGTTAGCCACGACACGAAGCTTTTTCTCGAATGAGAACGGACGCGCGGCGCAGTCATCGCCTTTAGAGAGGAATGATTGGCCTCCCCGGAGTCTCGGGCTTGACGATGCCTGCCCTCGGAGGGGTCCGCAACACTGCCTTCACATGTCTTCTTCTTGGTGCCGACAGCTGGGCAATACTCGGGGCGATCGTGGCCGTTGTGCTCGTTGCGAGTCCATCCGGGCTGAACCTAGGGCGAATTCGTGATAGCGTAGGAACAACGACCAGGGGCATAGGGCTTGGGCTTGGGGCAGCACCAACGTTATCTCGGACGAGTTTCTTTCATATTGTCCAGGGTCAGTATGTAGCAAAACGTGGCCCATTTTGTGTGTCATTGCCACTCTTGCACCTGCAGACGCCACCATGAATGCTCATTTGTCGGGGCTCATGAAGCGGGTGCATTCACCCTGCTGGCCCAGCTGATGATGGCCTTGTCTTCGAACTGATGCCCCTCAGCTGAAGACCCTTTTCCGATGCGTTTTCCAGCGTAGACGGGGCTTGCAGCAACACCTGGCACCATATGATCCCTCGATGATGTGTCTGGTGTGCGAGAGCCATTACGGAAAGAAAGGCGTAACAGTCTACGGCATTGTTCATCTCTCATCTGATTTGGGATTGGTGTGCCTGAATCATCTTGTACGACAATCCAAAGCGAAGCTCTTTAGATGTTCCAGACGGGCCAGAGTCTCCGAGTTGCGTCAAGTCGTGTACGTAGGGTCGTCTTTTGGTGTGCTAGCGCTGCTGCGTAGCTGTGTTGTGTGCCAAGACCATTCAGCGCCTGCCGAGGTGTCGGTTTGTCAAAGGTAGACCACGTTCAAGATCCCGGCTTCTTCTGCGAGCGGGATGGCCCATTCTCCCCAGGATGTGTCACGGAAAACGTCCTGCTGTTCGGCAAGACGAATGGGCTACGTGAACATTCAAGGGAAGAAGTATTCCATGAGCAATGTTGTGACCGAATCGCCGAATTAGCCGTGGCAAGTCCTCTGTAGCCACTGATCGAATCTCGGATGGTGGACCAGTGGACCAGGGAGGAGCGGACATGCAGATCTCGAGGCACCTCTACAGGTTCCACCGCCGCCGAAAGACCGACTTTCGCAAAATCTCATCAAGTTTGCTCTCCGCTTGGGCAAACCATGTGCTACCGAGCCTGTTCGTGTGCGGAACCGTCCGTCCAACAGCTCCACAGCTCCAGTTAGCCGCATGGTTTCTGAATTATGACACTACTCCTTCAACCACTCCCACTTGTCAGACAACCTGGAAGCATACAAATTTAGCAGATGTCCGTGAGACTGGTGAGAGCGTGCAGCGAAGGATGCATCGAGCCGAATCGCCTATGGTCACAGCAAGCCGCTCCCTTTAACCTTCGAATGCTGTGGAAGGGAGACTGCGCCGCGGCTCTGCGTCCTCTAGGTGAATATGAACTTTTTCACGTCTCGCTGTCCGTGTGAGAGAGGATGGAGGGTGGTTGGTCTTGTCGGGGCTCGGGGCGCTCGGCGCGGGACTAGACCCCGGCAAGACGCACGCTCACCCTTGCCGATGAAGCCTGAGGGTTTCGTTGAGCCAAGCAGCATTAAAAGACGGAGCAAATCAACGTGATACTATTGTTAGAACTCAGAATTCCATATCCGAAGTCGGTTGAAAGAGCCACAAAGAAGGCCATGAGAACGCCATTGTAATTACTGCCAGGCATGAAGAGCCTTCGTAACCTAGAGCCACAGACCGAGTGGTGCTGTCCCCTCACGGCTCTGGCCCCTGTTGGTAGCGTGTGCTTTCGCAACCCTGTTAATTGTCGGGGCCGAAGAAAACGTCGGATGCGAGGCACTCTCACCGGGTGCCACTCAGAGTTACGCTGTTTTTGGGGTCGATGCAGGCGGAATTCGACATGGACCAGCGGCAGGGGAAGCAGTCAAGCCGAAGCGTCTCATCAATGTGACGTTCTCTGGTGCAAACGCGCCGGTATCAATTTCAGTGTGGGCCTGGCCTGCCTTTGCAATGCTCGTTCTCGTCTGTCATTGTCGAGGTCGCTTGCTTGTCGAACCCGGCGGCGCTCCTAAGGGTGATCGGCGGCGCAACATGTCGTCTGTATGCACCAGGATGGGGCCGACAAAGCGGGTTCGCCCCGGAGCAAGAATGGATATCCAGCACAAAATCTCCCACGATAAAGTCTTGGGATGAACGAAGATACCTCAGCCTGGGGCGTTCGGCGTAGAACCTGCGCGCCGAAGGAGCTTGCCCAGTCGGCTTGCCCCAAAGTCTTCACAGCCAAGAAGTTGGCCAACCCAGTCCATCCTATCCACAGTTGGCTTGTATCTCTTGGCAGTCTCCAGTTCCTTTGGAATGGTGCCGGTGCGGCAACTTTACCCAGGAAAGCCCTCAAACAGCGTCGGGTTTTATGACGATACATCGATGCTGGTTAAATGTTTGTGCAGTCCAAAGACGCTCTGCGTTTCTGTTCTCCAGTGCCAAGGCGGTAATGGCAGCGTCTCATTACGGATACGCCATTCGGTTGTCGAGCCGTCCAGCAACCACGAGCGAGCCGGCTTGCCACTGCCAGGGCATGGGTCGTCGCCATTGACTCCTGTCCGTGGGAAACGTCTGTCCGTTGCAGCCGAAGGACGGAATCGGCCGCCGTCGGCCGTCAGCCAGCAACATTAGCAAGCATGTCCCATGGAAGGTAAGCGCGGCAGGGAGTGTCGGGGCTAGACTTGGTGTAAGCCGGTCTCGTGCGAACGACGGTCCAGTCAAGTTGAAGCAGAACGGCAAGATCAAAGTCTAACAAGGCCGGCCATTGGCAGTGGCAGCCCGCAGGTTGTTGGGAATGGCGCCCCGAAAGGGTGTGCAAGTTGAGCGGTCAGAAACGACGGAGGCGGGGCGAGGCGAGGCGAGAGAAAGGCGGGTGGGTGGCTGCTCTCTGTAGCGCCCAGGAAAAAGAAACAACTCGAAGAGAAGAAGGGATTGTCTGTGACGCCACGAGGGCGGTGATGAATTTCGTCAGCCCACAAGTGACATTGTCATGGCCGTTGTTGTCCCGCTTCCTGCGTGTCTCGCCCGCTCACCCACTTGCCCACTCGACTTGGCCGTCAAAGCCTCGTCGAGCCAACCAGAGAGCAGTTGAGAAAACAAGCGATACTCGAGGATGGCAGACTGCTTCGCGGCGCTCTACTGTGCTAGTCTAGTGGCAGGCCCAAGTCTACCTCAGAATCTTCCCCAGCAGCATTCGCGACCGCATATCCGTAGGCACTTTACCTCTCCATCGACCCACGAGACAGAGCCTGGGCCAACGTCAAACCGTCAAACTTGCGATTGCGTCGAACGCCGCTATCGTGCGCTAGGCAACGTTGCGTTAAGGCCGGCGAGGAGGAGTCTAGAGAGGGACCCGGAAGACCTGGAAGCTAGGTAGCTTGGATCAGCAGCAGCAACTTCAACCCCAGCAGCGTGCGCCGCCGCCATACCACCGTTGGTAGAGTCAGGCAAGCAGGGAGGAGAAGGTGACGAGACTGGAGCGCGGAGATAGAGAGGATCACGATGGATGGGGTTGGATCAGCGCTACCATAGGAGGTAGGGATACAACACCATGAGAGCCTGCCCACAGCGGGTTTGTGTCTGTGTGCTTGTGCGGGCCTGTACGTACTATAGTACTCGGCTTGCCGGCCATCTCATCGCATTCTACTATTAGCGTTAGCTACGCTACCTTAGGTGAGGTGATATACTGCGTTAGGTATTACCTTAGCACATATCCGCACATAGTAGTGTGGCATGCCGTGGACCGTGGCGTCAAGTCGTCGGCGTCGTGGATGACACGGTCCTTGGTCCTTGGGGAGGCCTTGTCTGGTGCCCCGGATGGCGATGCTTACTATTATGCTTGTGCCAACCCTGCTCCGATTCCCCCAGGGGATGAGGAAGAGGACAAGGTCCCCCCCCTTGCTAGCCCGAACGGTGAAAGACAAGGGTGTTACCCCGGCTCGACGTGACCCTAGAATGCCACCCTTGTAACTTTCGGTCGAGGATGTAAATGTAAATTTTGTTCTCCAGCAGACTCGCGCTCTGCTCTGTTGTGCTCTGCTGTGCTGGAATTACTGCGCTGTACTGTATTCGTAGTGGACCGGACCTCTTGTCAGGGCGGCCGGCATTGACAGCCAAGCTGAGGATCCGGATGTCGAGCCCTTGCATAGTACACGTCGGGCGTAGTAAAGGATCCTGTCGGCGGATTATTGCTGTGCTCTTGTTCGATCGCGGTTCTGTTGAATGGCTTGAATTGGGGAGCCCCCTGCATATTACACATGGTAAGTTAGGTTGTCCGATGATCCTGACGAACAAGGGTACCTTATGGATAGTGCGAGCACAGCAATATCTGCGACGGCAGACGTAGTTGAAGAACGCGAAGGCAGACGGCGAGCTTTAGGAGATCACGACGATGGATGATGGAGGTGAAAAATATCGCAAGACTGGATCGGAGAGGAGGAGCAATAGGACAGCCAGTTCTCAGGGAGGTATACGTGTATTAGGTAGTGTACCTGGCACGGTACCTAGCGCAGGGCAGAGAGATGCCATCCAGAGAGGTAGGTACCACCTAGCATGTAGAGAAGTATTCGTACTGAAGCTGGAAGGCAGGCAGTTGCCTCCCACTTCCCATAGTGCTGGGAGGATAGGTAGCCTAGCAGCCTGGGTAGGTGCCCCTAATACTTTTCCTTCCTCTGCTAGGTACAGATAGGTATGTTCTTGTGCTTACCATACCTAGGCACGGAAGTACATACTGCTTTCCTCGACTCGAGGTTAAGGTACCCGCTCATGCGGCCAATCTTTAGGTACTGGACAGTATCTACACAGGTAGACAGGCGGGCAACTTACACTCCTCCAACGGCCTTGCTTTGGTACCTAGGTACCTTGCCCGCTTGACCACAATGACAGCACAGAATCATGCATCGCCCCTCTGTTGCTAAAACGGCAGCTTTTGAAAGAAAGGATCGAACCCATTGCTGCCTTTGACGCGACAAAAGTCCCAGGTGAGGGGAAACGGCATCGAGGTTACGGCTGTATACTATCCGTATGTGTGAGGCCTAGGTTCGGGAGCCCAGGGAGGCCGGGAGGCAGACGGACAACATGTCGCCCCTACGTACGTAATATTACCATCTTTTCCCTGTACGAGCTCACTGTTCACGTGTATCCGGGCCCTGTCCTTGATCTCATGCTGAGGCACTTCAATACCTTCAGGCATATTGCACCCGAGGTGGCAGAAAGAAAGATGAGAGGGCGCGCCGGTTGACGATGTGCAGGAATGGAGAAGAACATCCCGGTACCGACCAGCCCAGACCACCTTTTCGCCGTTAAAACCGCCCAGGCCAGCCCCGACTGCGGACCAGGGTCCATCTCTCTTTTGCGTGTTTCTTTTTGTCTCTCCGTGAGATGCGCCCGTCTGCTCGGTGTGTTTGATGCTCATCGACGGGCCCGGCTGGATGGATAGCCATGCAATGTATGTATTTATTTGCCTTACCTCAGGAGGGGGAAAGCTGAGAGATGCTCGATGGGATGGACGAGGATGATGGAATGCTAGATGGAGGTGTTGACTCGGCGGGTGTCTTAGCTCATTGCCCATCCACCACATGCTGGATTCCGTGAAGCTGGGGCTGGGAGTAGGAAGCCATTGACATCCGACTCATCATACTGGCGGCGCGGGCTGCTGCTGCCCGGGCGCCGCTATTGACATTGGTCTCTCGATATTCCCACCTTCAGCATCATAACCTCCGACGCTATCGTGTCATGCCATACCGGACCATGCAGCCCTTTCGACCAACCATCTCGCGGCATGGCACCCCATTCCCTTCGTCCTCGTCCTCGTCCTCGTCCTTGTCTTCGTCCCCCCTCCCTCACCGCGAGCATCACACAATCAGTTTATGACGGCCATCGTCTTTTGTTCATTCTCTCTTCTGATGTACCCCACGCCATTCCTTGCGTACAGAGCAGCCCTGCACTCCCTTGTCACATTCTGTCCTGCCACCATGCTGTGCCTGGCTTGGTCTTCCCTTGCCTTACATGACATGTACGTACAGTGCCTTGCCATACTCGACGCGTTGTGTCCGTGTATCAGGCCTGCTGGTGTGATGCCCATGTACCGTAGATGGGACCCCGGTTTGCGGTGTTGATCCTCATCGCTTCGCTTCGGTCCCGTTGTGATTATGCCATGCTTTGCTGCGCTGTGCTGTGCTGTGCTTCTCCTGCAGCGGCCTACGCAACGCTGCAGTCCGTGATGCTGCGTGCTGCCGATGGTGTTGCTGCTGCCCCCGGGGTTTGCGCCATGCTACCCAGACAAGGTACTTTGTGAGGTAGGAAAGCTTCCATCGCCCGTGCCGGTGCAACCATCGCTACCGCAGAACGTCCCCGTCTCGTCTCCCGCGCTGTGTGTGTATCGAGGAGACCTGACTGGCCCTCATCTGCCCCCTGTGTCTTCCCGTCGGTGTTTGGGCGGTCTATAGTCCCTCCCTCCTCTTTTTCTCACACTCTCACTTCGTCCTCTCCCTCTTCTCCTTCATCGTCACCGCCACCTTCTCCTCCTCTGTCTTCTCGTCCCCGAGCTACAGTCCGGGTGAACAGTACTTGGACAGCCCGTCTGTTGATCGTGGCAGCCTCTGCCCAGCTCGACCGTAATACCGGGCCTCGCCCGCCCTACTGTACCTTACACTCCGATCCCTAGGTGCGGCACGGCACTGCACACTCACATCACATCACATTCATCGATTCCTTCCAGGCCCGTCGTCATTCGTCAACCACATACCGCTCAGCTCGGCTCGTCTGGCACCAAGCATCAGCGCGATAGCCAGATCCAGCTGCCACCCCGAACGCCCTTCCACACCATCTCCCTCTTCTCTGGACCCCCTCCATCGAAGTCCGATCCCAACACCAGGACGGCGGACGAACGACTTCCAGAAGGGGAAACCCATATTGTAAGCGACGAGGCCAGGCCAAGGCCGCCCCATGAGAGATAAGAGAGAGACAACGACCATCAGCACCAGAACCAGGGCCAGATCATACCCGTTCATCTTGGCAGAAACGGACGCCGACTCCGACGACAGTGACGCAGACGCAGAGACGGGCACGCAGCCGGAATACCTACATGCTACAGTGGTAGGTATACAGACAGTCAGAGTCCTGAAACCCCGGGGTCGATCGAACAAATCGCCGGGCTCGCCAGACGCAGGAGGAAGGGACAGCCAGACGCACCCCAGAAAAGTGCTGCTGAGGTCACATCGCTGCTCCTTCTGGGCCGTTGAGCGACCCATCGAGTTTCTAGGGCGGCAGTTCATTTGTTCGTTTTTTTCTTTATTTGCTCCTCTGCTGTCGATTCTTTTGCTTGCTCCTCCACTATTCGCGGGTTGTGGTGTTATTGCATTGCATCGCATCGTCCGACTCTACTCCGACTCCTCCGACTCGACCGCGTCCCCTCACGCACTCGCTCACTCACCAACTCACTGACACGCCCACATACAACACGCTCACTCTCACTTTCATCCTCATCGACCTATTGGATCAACGTATTCACCAGTATCCCGCCCTGCTTTCTTTTTCGCCCTCTACTACCTGCTTACACCCTGCCCATACACTCTTCTCCTTCGCCCCATCATTGCCTGTTATTATCAAGTCCTGTCTTCGCCAATCGATAATTGGATACTGGGCACCGCGCACATCATCCACGTCGTCAGCAAGCGGCAGTATTAGCGCACTTTTCTTCTTTCCTTCCACACCGACGCAGACCGAGAGATCGACAGAGCATACTTCTCATTGAACCGACGTGAAGCGAGTGTCAAGGTCACGGGCAGCAAGGCAAGAGCGTGAGCGAGGCCATGTTCCAGCCTCAGCCAACGCCATTCGCGTCGGCCTTTCACGCACAATCCCCCCTCTCCCAACCTCACTCGCACTCCCGCGCTCATGCGCACTCTTCTCGTGGACAACACCACGTTTCTCAGAAACTGGGGGGCTACAGAATGGGAATGGGAATCGGAGCAGGAGGAGCAACAGGAGGGTTAGGAGGACTTGTGGGAGGAGTAAGAGGAGGAATGCCGGCGGCAGCAACATCAGCAGCAACAGCATCGGGGGATGGAGGCGCAGATGCAACAGACATGCCCAACTACATCACCAGCAGCTTCCCGCCGTCGTCGACCCCGTTGGGAGTGGCATCACCTACGGGAGCAAACGGCATCGGGATGGGCATGGGCAACAATCCCCTGGCCCAGGGGCATGGCCATGGTCACAGCCACGTCGGAGGGGCGCTGAACAGCGGCCTGGGAGAGATGGGAATGAGCAACATGGGTGTTGATATGGGTGGTATGGGCATCGGCGTGGGCATGAGCATGGGCAGCAACGGCGTGGATATGGTGATGGACATGGGGATGAGCATTGGCGTTGGCGTTATGGGTATGAGCCCGAACCACCACGGCCTCAGCCTGGGCTCCAGTCCAGTGCAGTCGCAATCGTCACGGTCCCAGTCGCTATCGCTGGCGGCGGGCGGGGAACCTGCAGCAGCTGCTGCGGGTGCGGGTGCAGTCGCACCTGCTGCCGCACCATCTGCACCTTCCACACATGGCCCGGCAGCACATCCAGGTGGAAGGTGTTCCACAGTGTCCACCTCCGGTCACAGTGGTCACAGTGGTCCCAGTGGTCCCAGTGGCCCTCCACGCCACGGCCCTGGGCATTGTGGGCCCATGGGGCTGCCTCCAGCGGCGAGACCCCCTGTGGTGACAACCCACGGTGGCATCACAGCAGCACCTCTGTCTGCTGGAAACGGCCTGCAGGTGTATTCCTCCCCCCCTCCTTCCTCCTCCCCGGCGGTCACTACCTGCCCGGGCGCCTCATCAGGCCTTCCAGCTGCCTCTGACGTTCCCTTCCAGCACCAACAGCACCACTACCACAACAGCCCCAGCGCATCCTCCACCACCACGTCGTCCTCCCACTCCCATTCGCGCTCATACTCCAACGCCCACACCCACACCCACGCTGGTCGCCCTCTCACCCGCGTTTCCCACCGCCACCAGGCTGGAGCTTCCTCGACCACCACCGCCTCTCCCTCTTTTTACAACTTCAACAACTCGTCCTCGAACTCCAACACCGCCGTCGCGCCCAGCACCGTACACTCCGCGAGCACTCGTCCGTCCACCATGGAGCCCGGCGACCCTTCCGACCTCGCCGCCCAGGAAGCCGCCGCCCGGGATTACCAGCCGCAGCTGGAGGTGAGTCTCCGTCTGTCGCGTCGATCGCCGCCCTTGCTGACTCGCCTTCCCCGTCTTCTAGGGCCCATTGGTGGGCGAGAGGATAACCAGCGACGCCATCACCGACGAGTACGCGAAGGCTGACGATGTCTACGTGGCCAAGACCATCGTGAGTCTCCTCCCCTCCTCCCCGTGGTGTCCTCGCACCCACCGACCTAGAACAACAACCGCTGACCGCGGCTTCCGGCCACAGAATCTTCCCCAGACGTACTCGCACTTTCGACCGATCCAAGGCGACGGAAACTGCGGTTGGCGAGGTTAGTTTTGCCTTTTCGTCGTCGCCATTTCGCGCACGAGCTACCCCGCATTCTGCCTCCCACCTTGACTTTGACAGGTCGGAAGGAGCCACGAGACGGGAGCTAGGAAGCTCCCAAAGCACGCCACTATCCATTGACTGGCAGCGCAACATCTCGGGCTCGGGACGGTCGTGCGCACATGGAGCGCGCCCATGTACATGCGCGGAAATGCTATGGGAGCCACTGTGCTAACTTCTTTTTCTTCAAAACGTCAGCGATCGGCTTCTCCTACTTCGAGCATCTTGTCAATAATGGCGACCAGCAGCAGCTGTTTGGTGAGGTTGCGCGTATTACGAGCTTCAACACGTATCTCCTGAACATTGGCGGTTACGATCGGATGCTCTTCGAGGACATGGTGGACGAGACTATTGGTCTGCTCAGAGACGTGGCCGACAGCATTTCGAACCCGCACATGGCCATGCAGATTCTGGTCGCACGCTTCAACGATGTGGACGCTTCCAACGCCATCATTTACCATCTGCGACTCCTGGCCAGTTCGTGGCTCAAGGGCAATGCTGAAGCGTACGAGCCCTTCATCTCGGGCGACACGGGTCTTGCCGGTTACGCTGCCGAGATCGAGCGCCCGAACCGCGAGATCGAGCATCTGGGCATCATGCTGCTTGTTGAGGTTCTTCTCAAACCCGTCAACTTCGTCCTCGAAATCGCTTACCTCGACCGGAGTGCAGGGAGCCAGGTCAACACCTACCGCTTCCCCAACGAGGCCAACGGCCAGGATCCAGCCAGCCTGGGCCCAATCATCTACCTACTATACCGACCCGATCACTACGACATTCTGTACAAATCTCCGCCAAACCCAGCACCCTTGAACTTGCAGGTCAATCGGGCGACGTCGTTTTCTCACCGACAAGAAATTGCAAGCGTAACGCAGTCACTGCACAGTTTTGCCAACGTCGACTACAGCCCCTTGGCCATGCTGCCCGGCTTCGGCGGCCCGCCTTCCGGCCTCTCCTCTGCCCTCTCCTCGCTAGGCTCTCCCGCATCCACCTCGCCGCTGCCGGACGCTTACGATCCTTCGCCGCAATCCCCCTGGCTAGCCACCCCTTACTCTGATCACTTGCAGCAACAGCAGCAGCAGCAGCCCGTGTCTGCCCCTCGGCCGCAGCCTCAAGCGCCGCCGCAGTCTCAGTCGGCTCCGGCTTCCGGGAAGCCATCACAGCCTGTCGACTACCAACTGAGGTTCAGCCACCAGTGCTGGCATCTCAGCAACGCAAGCTCGGCCCAGCCTTCCATCTTGTCCGGTCGATCGGGGTTCCAGGAACCTAATTTTACCACAGCCATGTTCAAGAACAGTCACTTCAACAAGGCGCACTATCAAAACCCGCACTTCCACCCGGAGGAGTGGACCCCGGATGATGATGTGCACGAAAGGGCGCCGAGCATCAAGAAGAAGGGACGGATCAAATCTGAGCACTAGGCGATTACGAATGGGGCAACAGTACCAAGGACCGGTAACATTTCCATGTCTTTCCAGGGGGGAGTCTCCGTCCGTCACCTCCATTTTCGTCCGTCACCGTCCGTCACCGTCCATCACCACCGTCCATCACAGGCAATAATTCTGCACCCAAAAAAAAGGACACGAGTTTGAAACGGGCGGCATTTGAGAACCGTTGATGAACTACCTTTTTCTCTTTCTTCCTTTTTGGCATTCATTTGCAGGTTCAAAAACTGATTCGTCTGACTTACTGTGGATTAATTTTTCTCTCTTCTTCACTTCCTGGTGCCGACGGGGAACGGAATCATGACTTACGAAGGCGGGGTTTTCTTCAGGGCTTTGGCGGGACGGTTCAATCCCCAGGTTGATTGATACTCATCATAGCATCGGCGTTGAATTAATAGCACTCACTGACTGTGGTTGCATCACTCCGCTGCATTATTTCCCAGCCGCAATTTTTGCACCTTGCCCGATAATGCCCTATGTGCCTGGCCTTGGCGTCTTCTCCGTCTAGGAGTGACAACGACGGAGACGACCGCGACCGCATGATCGGTAGTCAATTGGCAGATCGAGAACGGCGGCTCCAAGACATTTGCCTGCCGCCCGGGAACATGCCTCGAGCCGCCTGCTACTCACCCAGAGCCAGCTCGGGGGTACCTCCGAGCCTATGAGGAGCGGGCGCCCGGCCCCCTAAAACCCCCGCGCGCCGGCCGATTGATCAGATCATCGAAGATAGGTAGTGTACGGCATGATATGGCGTACGCGCTGTTTGTCTTATCTCCATGGGAAGGCCTGGTCGGTGCGGTATACTAACACGCAGGGGTGGTTTGGGACGTTGGTCCACCGGATATCTGCTTAGATCCCCCGTGTATCTCGAATGATAGCGTGCTTTTTAGCTGGTTGGTTCCCTCGCCAAGACGACCAGAAACGGTCGAGATCGACGAGTGAGATTTGGTTGCCAGCGTCAATATTCTGGTTCCGAGCCGGCACACCGCCGGCGCCTACAAACCCTGGTATACTTGCCGTCGTCTCATCGGGGGTCGAGGACCTATGAATAGTTGCACATGCCAACCTACGCACGGATCGTTTGGTTTGACAAGGAAATGGGTATCATTGAAGCTATGGTAGTATACACAGAACACATCGAGTTCCGGGACTGGATAACTGGCCATCCACGTATCCATCCCTTGGCGGCTTTACTCGACTGGTGGCCTCGCGGGGTGGTTCGGCCATCGGGTCCGTAACCAAAGTTCAGGGCCGAGACATGACGGCTCCGAGAACCGCGGTGGAGACCAGGCGACAGCAAGGAACGAACAGAAGGGAGGAAGTGGTGTATGACGCAGGTTTAAGTCGCAGCGCATGTGTTCCAGACCACTGCACCACCGACATCACCCGACTGCCGTGATCGACCAAGACACGGCCCAATGTGCTCTCTCTCTCCCCTCCGCCCTCCGGGCCAACTGCTCCGGGCCCAGTACTCCGCGGACCCCCACCCACGCTCCAACATTTCAACGAGCCCGAGACGGACGGGGTGCGCCACTTCATTGGAGGCGGTGACGAACCGCCTCCGGGGCAGCCTCGACCCCGAGCCGCCTGGCGAGCTCCTCGACCCACCGCCGCGCGTACCACTCCCTTCCCGCCCTCGGGTCGCCCGCGTCCCTCCACGCCGCCCACGTCTCGCGGCCGACCTCAGCCTCGACGCTCGTGGCCGTCTTGCCCTCGAGCCCGCACGGCACGAAGCGTGCCCAGGGGTTCGCCGCCTCCGCCCCGTCAACAGCCACGTCCACATTCAGCGCGGTGCCCAGGCCCGATACGTGGCGGCGCAGGTGCACGCCCATGGCGGCGATCTTGCGCTCCTGCCCGCCCGCCCTCGCCGCCTCGGTCCAGACCCCTGGGTCCTCCTCGGAGAGATACGTCGCCACGCCGGGCCCGTCGGCAAGCACCGCCTGCGTCGTCTGCTCGAGCAGCCGGGCGTAGGAGCGCACCGTGAGCGGGGGGAAGTACGCGCTGCGCAGGTCGAGGATGGGCCAGAGCACAACCTGTCCCGGGCCGTGGTACGTCGTCAGCCCCCCGCGGTCCGTCTCGACGACCTCTGGGTTGTGCTCCCTCGCCCCCACGGACAGCGGCTGCCTCAATCTTGCGAGCTGATCCTCCGTCAAGGTCTTCTGCCTGCGGCCGAGGGTATACGTGGGCGTCGGGGTGAAGGATACGACGAGCGGAGACGGGGCGCAGGCTTTCGGCGAGGACTTCCAGTCGAGGTAGACCTGTCGCAAGGCGGTTTGGAAGTCGGACGCCGCGTTGTAGGAGGGGAGTTCGTCGTCGGGAGCGGAGAGGTGGACGTGTCGCAGGGCGCTCGGGCCTGCGCCGTCGTCTTCGGGGAACACGAGGCTATAGGGCGTCTTCGAGGAGCTCCATCGTGCGTGGGACGGTGCGATGGTTTTCGGCGCGCGGATCGAGGGGCGAAGGAACCGTTGCGTCGAGAGAACGCGGAGAAGGCTGGCGGTGCGAGGGGGACCCATTGGCCTGGCGCGGTCGCGCTGAAGGCGTGCGTCTGGGAAGCTGTGGTGATTGGGCGGCGAGGCAGGCCGGCGAGGCTGAGAGGGGAGGTAGATGACAAGTTTTTGACGCTGGGGCTCGTCTGAAGCCGTTGAACAGAGTTTCGCGGAACGAGCCGGGTTGAAACGGCTCGGGAAGTTGTGGGTCTCGCTTGACCGCGGCATCTTATCGATAAGGAAGATGAGATCATCGGAGATGACGGCGCACGGGCCACTGGCAAGGGGCAGGGATCGCCTTCCTCTGAAGCAAGTGACATTTCAACGCTCCTTCAATCTTTTGAGCACAGAACTCAGCCATATCGCGTGTTTTCCTTGAGTTTGTTCTCTCCCTGCTTTTCTTCTTGATTTATTGCCTTTCCTTGTGGCTGCGCTATCACAGAAATCAAGGAACCTGGCTGTGCCGAACGACGGAGCGAGCTTCTTTGAGGTACCCAACATCCACTCCGGTTTGCGTCCGCTGAGACCAGTATAAGCTGAGCGATCGCCCATCTCTGGTGTTCCTTCGTTGAAACTCAATCAATATACCGTTGACCTCGGACGCCACCTTCACTGGGAAACATTAACCCTGATGCTCTTTTGTTTTTGTCTGGTCATACCCCCGAGTCATGGGAGTCGCTATCAAAATACGAGACACTGAGGACGACGGCGACACAAGTCCGAAAGAGCTTTGACCCCACCCAGCAACCAAGGTTGTCTACTCCGTACACGAGCGGCGGTGCTATGCTTTATGATTCACGGACCGCCTCGCATTATCTCCCTGCGGAACAGGCGTTGGAATCCTTCAGGCAAGTGGGCCAGCAATTCTTCTGTTTCTTCGGGATTATGACGGTGACGTTACTTTAGAGGATGCCAACATGCGATCAGGCATGGTTCCCCGCAACTTCCCAAGCATACCGGTGGACCTGAGCTCGCGGGGGAACGCTGGCCGTTTGCTGATAATTACGTGAAACTTTTCACCTGCCAAGGGCGGATATCGTTCCAGCTATCTACAGCATCGATGCGCCGGAGCCTTTTCCGTCGTGACGCGACCCTCGATCGTCCGAAGCCATCGTGGGGGTTGCTTCGCATCGATATTTGCTTGCTTTTCCGTCAGCAAGCATCAATCGCGATGCTGCTGCGTCAAGATTGGTCGATATCGTGTTCAACCTGCATACCAGATGCCATGAGCTGTCGGTTAAGCTTGCTGAAGTCAATGGCCCTGAGGGATTGGCCAATAGCGGTGGCCAGCTGGGCTTCCCAAAGACGAAGACTTGTGTTTTTTCGGGATACCCTCGGCAACCTCAGGACATCGTTATCCGTGTTGATGCTTACGAGTTGCCATCCAGGCAGTAAGTATGAACACTTAGTCGTGTATAAATAGGGCGAGATGCC
This sequence comes from Colletotrichum musicola, assembly GCA_014235935.1. Classification (NCBI taxonomy): domain Eukaryota; kingdom Fungi; phylum Ascomycota; class Sordariomycetes; order Glomerellales; family Glomerellaceae; genus Colletotrichum; species Colletotrichum musicola. Next base: position 3,872 of record WIGM01000066.1, on the reverse strand, counting down.
AAATGTGTTTGCTTTGTTGTCGTCATTGCGCTTCTCACGTACCTAGCTGCCATCTGCCGCCGCCGAGATGAGGCCTACGACTTTGACAGCTATTGCTCTAAGCAGTTTCTTTGCCGCGGTAACAAGCAGAAGATCCGAGTCGATATTTACCGCCTCCCCGACGTTTCGGCTTGAAAATGTGACCTACTTCGTTTCCGAATCCACTGCATACGAAATCGACTTGACAAACGGCACGAAACTTCTGGAATCGCCATATGAAGGCTCTCGGTCTCTCCTTACAGTCTTCGCTACGAATGAGACCGAAATCAACTCCCAGGTCCTATCCTCTCTGGCACAGCAGTACGATGACATCGACGACGTCTGGTCTCCGGCTTTCCTAGATGCGGTGGTCGTTAAAGCCGCGGCAAACCCCACCTTAACCGCCGACGGGCGCGAATGGATTTCAGACCAAGGAGCGAAGCATCTCTCTATAGATATTCCCCAGAGGCTTAATCCTGGCCCTTACGTCCTTGACGTCCGTGGTCAGCGCCTGAGTATTCGCGAAGTGTATCGCATGTACGAGGACCGCCTCCAGGCCTTCACGCAGGGAGTCATTCCGGTCCCTGGATCCACGGCCTTCGCAGCCGTCAGCGTCCTCGATCCGACAACCCAGGTTCTTCTAGTGCCAGTTCCGTCACGCATCTACAGTCTGCACGACCCTCGACCCCTGGCTGGACTACGAATGGGCGTCAAGGACCTCTTCGACATGGAAGGGGTCAAGACGTCCGGTGGCTCCCGGGTGTACCTCGAGATGTACCCCGAGCGCAACAAGTCTGCAGTGGCCGTTGCGAAGCTCCTGGAGCTCGGTGCCGTCGCTGTAGTATGTGTATCCCATTAGTGATGATGCAAAAAAAAGACTGATGAAAAGGGTTATAGGGCAAGACCAAGACGAGCCAGTTCGCCTACGGATCAGAGCCGTGGAAATGGAATGACTACAAGTACCCTTGGAACCCACGCGGCGACGGCTGGCTGAACATCGCATTCTCGTCTTCGGGTAGCGGCGCTGCCATCGCCGGCTACGATTGGATCGACTTCGCCCTGGGCAGCGACACCGGTGGTAGCGTCCGCATGCCGGCGGCGCTGGGAGGTAGCTACGGTATCAGGCCAACTCACAACGGCATGGATCTCACCGGCACGTTGCCGCAGTCGAACCCTTTCGATACGGCGGGAATCTTCGCCCGTGACCCAAAACTTTTCGCGCGGATCAATCGCCTCTGGTAAGTCAGCTCTCGTTCTCGCTCTTCAAGTACGAACAAAAGATAGCTGACTTCGCAGGTATGCCGACGGTCCCTCGCGCGCGGACAAGACCTTTACGTCCTTTCCGAAAAGGCTCCTCTACCCGGTCGACTATCTCCCCCTCGCCAACCCCGATGCCCAAGCCGTGTTCGACTCATTCATCGAGACCCTAGAGGACTTCGGCATGAAGAAGGAGACCATCAACGTCACGTCCACCCTTGCAGAGTCAGACAAGCCCTACATCTCAGACCAGGCAGAGACCGGGACGCTGTTCATGACGACGCTGATGTGGGACTCATGGACACAAATCGGCAAGGACCTTGTCGCGAGGTGGAACGCAACGTACCCGGACGCGGGCTACCCACCCTTTGACAACGAGACGCGATCTATGTGGGCCTGGGCGCAGACTACGGCCTCGCAGGAGGACTATGACGAGGCCATCAAGAAGAAGGCCGACTTCCGCGCTTTCGCCGAGGACGCCTTCATGCGGCCCTCAGACGAGACGTGCTCCGAGTCCATCATGGTCCTCGAGTCGGGAACTGGCGGGCTGCCCTCATACCGCGAGGAGTTCCTCAACCGCGCGCCCGGGGCTGGGTTCCTCTACATGACGGACCCCAAGCCGTGGCTGAGCCCGTACAGGCTGTCGCCACTGCTGTCAGCGCCACAGATCGGGATTCCGATCGGCCAGGTCCCGTACCAGAGCGTTATCAGTCTGCAAACGGAGTACACGCCGGTGGTTATTGACTTCCTGGCGCACAGCGGGTGCGACGGTATGCTCCTGAGCCTAGTCGAGGCCTTGGCCGAGAGGGGCCTCATCAAAACCGTCAAGACTGGGCGGACCGCCTTTTGATGACTGGGACCGGCTTCACAAGGCCCAAGGTTGAAGGACTTGACGGGGGGATATGCTAGGTAGGTGGCATCGGGATGGGCGAGGATGGGCGAGGATGGGCGGGCAAGAGACAACTGGGAAGTATCCTTCGGATGGACCAAGGAGCAAATCTTGGCTTCGTAGTTTTTCCTTTCTCCGACTATCTTCGTAGAGATATTTGTCCCAAGGTCTTGGTCTTGAATATGAGGTCTCAAATCATCCTCAAGCCAGAGTTTCGGGTGCGGGTTGTGAATGGGATTCCGGCCTCCACCCCATCTGATATTTCCTCGCAGACTATACCAGTCGTCCATCTCAAGTGACCTCTGACGCGAACTTCCACGCATGGGTGAGATCGACACCCAGAGCCGCAATGTTCGAGTAAAATGTGGCGTAGCAACGGAGCCCAGAAACTTCTTATGCTTATCTCCGGGGACGGAAAAAGTTCTAAACCTAGGTAAGCAAGCCCTTTTCAGAGTCATCATCGTTGATGGATGGTTGATGGGAACCTCTTTGCATCTCCGGAGGTGGAGATCGCAGGCGCGGGCATACCTCCCGCAGTTCGTCTGACCCACAAGCAGGGCTTTTTCCGTATCAACCTTATTTTGACTCTTAGGAACGAGCCTCCCTGCTTCCGATTCTGGCTGGATCGGAGATACATTTATGCTGCTGTTATGGTGGCGTCAAGCTAGAAGTCTATCCAGGACCATCTTGGAATATCACAAATGAATGCGACCAGATTCATTACCTTCTTGGGTCGGGAACGCCTCAAGGATGGCAAAGATCGCTGACAGCGAGCTAAGCTGTTATTGAACGGAAGGAAGAACACAGACATCAGATGGGCCTCTTTCCTCGAAGAGACGACTCGCTGGGCAGTTGGCTGGGGGCCTCGTTTGCGCCTACCTCAGGTCACTCACGCGAAGCTGCAGAAACCAATCCGGGTTGGTATCAAAATATTTTACCGGAGAAAGGGGGAGGCGTGAAGCAGGCTTGTTTACCTAGAGTCAAATTTCTTAGTCATTTAGCAGGCTGGATTCTGCCTTCCTGGCTTCCTATAAGTAAGAGTGCCCTTCCCTTCCTCTGTCCTCTCCTTATTTTCAAGTCTCACCATCACTAGTACATCCATCAAGAGAATCCAACACAAGATCTGACCGGAGAAAGAAAGAGGCGCGAAGCAGACTTGTCTACCTAGAATCTAACTTTCTAAGTTATCTAGGAGGCTGGGTCCTGTCTCCGTAGATTCCTATAAGAGTGCCTTTCCCTTCCTCTGTCCTCCCCTTCTTTTTTGTAGTCTCACCAGTACATCCATCGAGAGAACCCGAAGCTTATCTACTCCATCCCCGTCCTAGGTAGTTCAGATCATCTTGATCTACTCTTGAGCAAGTCTCATCGCTTCACATCAACAACCCACCACCAACAAACACCCCTTCGCTCACAGACACACTCGCCTTTCTTCCTCAGCGGCCATTCTCATCCCGCTTCTCAACACCACGATTAAAAACCCAGCATCTCCCCCCACCACAAACATTACAACCACAAAAATGGCCGGCAACAGGCGTGCCAAAGGAAAAGGAAAGGGCCCCCAAAAGGCAACCCAACCTCCCCGCAAGGGCAAGACCGTCCACATCCTGGAGGTGCTCCCTGTGGAGACATTTACCCGCATCGTCGAACTCCTCGACGTCCGGAAGCCGAACAACAACTGCCCCTCTAAGGAACTCCTCGCCCTCTGCAG